>SJYT01054813.1:218541-230559 GCA_006410635.1 Cephalophus harveyi | reverse complement strand
TTATATAACTAAAATAATTCTTTTGTTTATGTTTATTAACAGGAAAGCTGCATTTGTTAAGCTATCTTCATTTATTATTGACCAAAACACTTTTATTAATTACAGTTTTGAAAAATTTAAAATGAAGTGCTACACACACACACATTCTTCTCACTTTACTATTAGTCCCCAAACTTGCAGTATTAGCCATGACTTTTTCCTTTAGGATTGAGTATGTTGCTTTCAAATATCTCTGCAGTCAAATGTTTCCAGTAAAATATTTTCAACATGAAATTTATTATTGATTTCAATTCTACTTGGTAAGAACTTCTGAAACTATTCTTTTTGGAAAAATCTGAGATAATGGCTAAGTAATAATGAACACTGACATTATTTAATTTGTTGCTTTAGAAAAAGTGTTTGTTCTTGACAAATACAATCTTTCAATTATAGGCTTTCAAATGTGGCCCTTCTGATTTCTTCTGGCAATTTAAGGCTAACATTTTTCATAGTTCTTTCTGGGTATTTAAAATTTTGATTATTTTGTCTATGTAAATGTTCATTTTCAACATTTTATTTTTCCTTAGTTAATGGCCTTCTAAATAATTTATTTGTGGAGAGCTTAAGGGAAGAGATTTAAAGCTCTTGGTTAATGATGAACATTATTTATTAAATATATTATACACAAAATATAGTGTATACTATTTTATATATAATCTCTATAAAGTTTATATGCTATATAAACTAAATATATGTTAAACACACATATATATGTACATATATATATTTATATATCTTTCTGTCTTTTTATACATTTCTTAAGGTTCTCATGGCAAGAATACTGGAGTGGTTTGCCATTCCCTCTTCCAGTGGATCATGTTTGTCAGAACTCTCCACTATGACCCATTTATCTTGGGTGACCCTACACAGCATAGCTCATTTCAAATTGTGCTGGAGAAGACTCCTGAGTGTCCCTTGGACAGCAGGGAGATCAAACCAGTTAATGTAACACTCATTGGAAAGACTGATGCTGAAGCTGAAGTTCCAATATTTTGGCTATCTGATGCAAACAGCCAAATCATTGGAAAAGACCCTGATGCTGGGAAAGGTTGAGGGCAGAAGGAGAAGAGGATGTCAAAGGATGAGACGGCTGGATGGCATCACTGATGCAATGGACATGAGCTTGGGCAAACTCTGTGAGACTATGAGGAACAGGGAGGCCTGGAGTGCAGCAGTCCATGAGGTTGTAGAGACTTGGACGCAATTGGGCAATTGAACAACAACATATATATGTATATGTACATATGTATATATATGGGCTTCCCTGGTGGCTCAGCTGGTAAAGAGTCTGCCTGCAATGCGGGAGACCTGTTCAATCCCTGGGTTGGGAAGATCCCCTGGAGAAGGGAACAGATACCATTCCAGTATTCTGACTTGGAGAATTTCACAAAAAGTCAGACATGACTGAGCAACTTTCACTGTCACTTTTCATTTTCATAGAGGTGTGTGTGTGTGTGTATGTAGGCTTGTCTTTGATTCTTTGTATGTGCTTTGATCTCTGGTTATACTCACTGTAATCTATTCTACAAAGAAAACAACACAGAAAAAATAGGAGTTTATGTTGATTCTATTACTTAAAAACAGGAATGTATAGAGGTTAAGAAAATGAACTGCAGCCAAAGAAAGCTCTAAGGATTTTGAAGTCTAAAATCTTTACTCAAAAATAAATCTATGTGGCAGAGTCCAGTGTGTTGGGTGTTGACTAGATAATTGAGATTTTTTTTTTCAAAATAATTTCTATACAACATAATAGCATACAAACATATATAGTATATCCATGTACACTTATGCATATATATAGATACAGATATACTGTATATAAAATTTTATAATATATACTTTTATAACATATATATATGTACATATTATACACTCCTTCCCTCTGTCTCTCCCTTCTTTTTTTCATCCTTCTTTCCCTCTCTCTTCCCCCATTCCTTTTATATATCTTTTATTTATTAAACATTGATTGTACTTTTACATGTACCAGGAAACAAGTTAAGTTCTGTGAAAGATACATAAGTTAGAATTGCTCATAAGCTAGGGGAGAAAATGGACCCAAAACTAACAATTATGGTTAATTATAGAGATGTCCAAGGAGATACGAGGGCATAGTAAGTTAATGAATATCAGTTCTGAATTCATGGTAGATCAATGTGACTGTATTCAATAAGACAGTGCACAAATAATCAGTTTTGAATTGAGCTTCTGAGAAATTTGAGAAGAAACATTGCTTAAATCAATACGGAATACTTCTTATTTGTGATATATTCATAAATGTATTTATCTTTTTTTTTTGCCACCAGGAAAATTCATGTTAAAGATTAACTGCATGTATTTTGCTATATTTCCCTGAATTGTGCATTTTATTTGCATAAGAGCAAAGAAAATACTATGTATTTAACAAATATGGCCTATTATTTATGTGATGAATTTCACTTAAACTAAAAATTCTCAACTATTTACCAGTGGAAAATTGCAAGTAACATGCATATTGAATATGTACTAGGTTTTACAATAATGTATGTTATTTGAATTAATATACTCTGCATTTTGGGCTTCCCAGGTGACTCAGTCTGTAAAGAATCTGCCTGCAATTCAGGAGACCTGGATTTGATCCCTGGATCAGAAAGATGCCCTAGAGAAAGCAATGGCTATCCACTCCAGTATTCTTGCCTGGAGAATTCCATGGACAGAGAAGCCTGTTGATAGGTTACAGTCCAAGGGATCACAAAGAGTCAGACAAGACTAAGCGACTAACACTCACTTTTCAATTCACTATGCACTTCAAAAACTACTCAATTATTTAAAATAATATGGAAGTGAGTGCACAACAAGTCTACACAGAATAAATAAAAACACCCCCCACTTAAGGAAAAAATTCAAACAAATCTTCTATTTTAGCCTCTAGAAAAAATTCTATTTCACAAATGTTCTTTCTTTCCCTTCCTTTACATCATCATTGCCTGAATTTTGTATTCAAGAATTCATCTACACGAATAAGCTGTTAGTCTGAGTCACTGTGAAAAGTAATTGTCCAAAAGATACTTTTTGGTTTCACATAAGAGGTGACAAGTGGTCAACGCAGCAGAGTGTGATTTATTTGGAAGGATGTATTAGAGTGTCATTTGTTGCAGATATTTTTAAAAGGTGAAATGCAGGTATTTAAGTAAGCATATTACATTAGTGAAGGTTTATAGAAAGTAGTAAACACATTGAGCCACCATTATTTTGGTTATTAACACTAAATTTCAGAATTAACTTAGAGGGAAAGTAAAAGAAACTTTAAAATGGAGTATAAGATTAATACCAATCTAAAGACTAGTTGAAATTTAAGCTTAAGTCCTGATGCTTTTTCCAACTAAATTAATCTTAAGTGAAATTTTTTTTTTTCCTCTAAGAACAGAATACTAATTAACCTTATTACCTTACAACACAAATAACCAGAACAATATAACAAATCGGCTAAAAATCTTTATAATTTAAAAGCAGAAATCATTCTTATAATCATCTGACACATTTATGCAGCAAGAAGGATAATTAAAACATCACATTAATTACTGTGGGAGATATGAGAAAAAGTGAAAGATTATAAGCTACGTTACTTAAATTGTGTAGCCTTTAGAAAGTTATAATATCCCTCTAGTTCTCACATTTTTAATATAAAATGAGATTGAGTAATCCCTGTCTCTTATACACATCTAGATGTGTATAAGAGACAGAGGCTACCCACTTCTGAGATATGAGAAAAAGTGAAAGATTATAAGCTACGTTACTTAAATTGTGTAGCCTTTAGAAAGTTATAATATCCCTCTAGTTCTCACATTTTTAATATAAAATGAGATTGAGTAATCCCTATAGTTCAAAATTGTAAAAAGCCCCTAAAATATGGAGGTTCAGGCTGAGAATGACAAAGCTGTTTAAATCTGGATTGCATCACACAGTAGAAGACAAAGCTAAACTGTATTTTAATAGCTACCAACTAGTTCATATTAAAAAAGCAAGGAAGAGAGAAATCAAAGAATAGACACATATTACAGACTAACATAAGAGAATAATCCAAAATGTCTTTACTTAGGTAAAACTTTGAAACCCATAAATGGAATTAGCTATATGCTAAATGTTATAGCAATGGAAAATTTAATAAATGATTTGCTCTCAAATAAGTCAATTTTTATAATAGAGAAAATAATTATGTTAATCATTTTTTTGCATTTATATTTGTGTGTGTGTTTTAAATTGTATACAAATTACGATTAAATTCAAAGAGAAGAAAGATATTCATACCTGGAATGGAGAAGATGAGGAGAAAAGAGAAATTTGAGGGGTGATATTTGGGAAAAGCCCTAAGAGACCTGTATCTTGTCATTAAATTTTAATTATTTTCATAATTTATGTAAATAGCAACTAAAAGTGGCACTGTTCCCTTGTTATCATTTCATTTTTGTCTCTCATGACAATATATTCTGATAACATGTGATTAAGTATTCTGAAGCTAACATAGCTCATGACTGCACTTACCTGGAATGATTATGTATTTTAAGAATGAGATTTAGTTAAATTTTAGGACAACATACAGTCGACTCAAAAGAAAAAATAATTAATTTCCTGAAAATTTCTATTTTTAATATATTATTCAAATTCTGCAGTTTTTGCACATACACATTTAACTTTCCTCCCAACTCCAATTTTCTCACTGTTCCTATGTATAAAGTAACACTACTTTTGATCTCACTCAGCTAGTGATTTTGAAACTTATTTTATGTATTTCTTTTGTATTTGAGACTATTCAAAATTATATGACACTCCAATTATGCTGAATTTTCTATTAAGGTAAAATACAAATTAATATAGTATATTACATTTTATAAATCTAATAAAATTATTTTAAATGAAAGCTTATTTTGTCATGACCCTCAGTTTACATGAAGTGAGTGAATGATTATTTACAAAAATAAAAAAACATCCTAATTACTGTGCACAATATTCAGAATCACACAATGAAGATTAAACAATAATAGGGAAGAGTGGATGGTAGCTTCACGACTGTGACACAGAATATTGGAAGATGAGACAATTTGTGAAAGAGGATCATATTTCTATTTCAACCTGTGTTTGTTTTGAGAACATCCCTGTGGGGATATTTAACAGTGCATTTATACTTCCAGAAAAGAATAGTGATGAAAGTTAGAAGCCATTAACATGAAGGTAGAAATGTAGTCCATGAAAGTAGATGAGGTTGTCCAGTGAGAAACTTTATAGTAAAAATAAAGGTTACAAGAAGAAGTATCAACAGAAAGCTTATTAGAGAGACTTGTACACTAATCTAGTTTCCAGAGATAAGACCAGGTATTGAATGTCTCAAAAAACTTTCAGAACAGAAACCAATGATCCACTCATAAAACTGAAAGCACTGAACCTGAACTTACCATGGCTCTTTTGAGCAGTTCTGCAGAATTAAGAATAAAAGCATGTTGAGGAGATTCAGAGAATAATATATCTTTGGAAGGAATCTCATTAGAGATTCAGAAATCAAGTGTGAGAACTCTCAACATTCTCAAATGTTCAGAAGCAAATATGACAGCTAAGAAAAGAGGTAGAAAACAATAGTTCTATTCTCTAGAACAGGACAGGCTAAAAAAAGGCACCACAATAAAGTCAAAATTGAAAACAAATAATAAATTACCATGAAAAAAGGAGACAAGTAATATAAAAGTAATTGTGAGCTGCTGGCTCAGAGGTTAAAGCATCTGCTTGCAATGCAGGAGACCTGGGTTCTATCCCTGGGTTGGGAAGATCCCCTGGAGAAGGAAATGGCAACCTACTCCAGTACTCTTGCCTGGAGAATCCCATGGAGGGAAGAGCCTGGTAGGTACAGTCCATAGGTTTGCAAAGAGTCAGACACAACTGAGCTACTTCATACACAAAGTCATTTATTTGACACAATAAAGTCAAAATTGAGAACAAACAATAAATTAGTGTGAAAATAGGAGGCAAGGAATATAAAAGTAGTTTTTGAGGTAATAAGAAATTAAACAGATGATATATAAATGAAGGAATGGCATAGTTAGTATGGATGTCACAAAGAGTAAAATGAGTAACATAGAGAGGCTCTCTCTCAAAGTTAAAGTGAAAAAAAAAATCATCAGAAGAGAAAACAGTTTAGTCTACTAGGTCAAACAGTAGGGAGGCAACACAAAGATAATTAGTTTTCTCAAAAAGAAATGTGGTTAAAAAAACAAAGCACACAAAATTATGATAATGGAAATCTCAAAAGATACAAAAGAAGAAAACTTTCCAGATAGCCCCTTAACACTCATGAGTAAAATGCCACTCAATTTTGCATTACTTCATTAAGTTCTACAATCCATAGGTACAGAGAATAAGTCCTATTAAGCACTTTTATATCTCCACCACTTACCTCAATTCTGGACATCTAATACAGTCCTAAGGGAGAGGGGGAAAAAAATCACATGCTCACACACTCACACACACACATTCACACACATGCCTCAATAAATTTTAGATTCTATTTGCGGTCAAGAATTCAATGGGAAGAGAAAGGTAGCCAAGATGTCAAAGAAGACCTTAAATTCACCTCTACCCACAGACATACCAAAATTACAATTACTTACAGAGCTCAAACTATGAGAGGAACCTTAAGACGAGCAGAAAAGATTTTGCACAACTAGAAACATACAGATTGAATCAGAATGAGATCGGAGGGGAATAAATTCTACTAATGAAGCAAATGATCAGTACTTAGAAAATATACGGCAGTAACAAAAGAAATTGAAGATGTCACAAGCAGATGGGAAGATATACTGTACTCATGGATTTTAAGAATTAATATTATAAAAATGACTGTACTACCCAAACAATCTATGCAGTCAATGCAATCCTGTCAAAATATTAGTGATTTTTTTTATAGAACCAGAACACATATTTCCAAAATTTTTACAGAACCAGGAAAAACTTCAAATAGTCAAAGCTATCTCAAGAAAGAAAAACAGAGCTGAAAGTATCACATGTGTTGATTTCAAACCATATTACAAAGCTATCGTCATCAAAACAGTATGGTACAGACCCAAAAATGAACACACAGATCAGGGGAATAGAATAAAGAATTCATTTAAAAAAGTCCAGAAATAAATCCATGCTTACATGGTCAGTTAATCTATTAATACAATTAAGGAGACAAGAATATGCAATGGGGAAAAGATAGTCCCTTCAATAAATGGTGTTAGAAAAACTGGACAGTTACCTGAAAAAGAGTCAAAGTAGACTAGTCTCTTACACCATAAACCAAAATAACATAAAAATGGATTGTCTTAAATGTTAAATCTCAAAACCATAAAGTTCCTAGATAGAAACATAAGTAGTATGCTCTTTGACATTGATCTTACCAATGCTTTTTGGATCTGCCTCCTTAGGCAAGGGAAACAAAAGCAAAAGCAAACAAATATGACTACATCAAACTAAAAAAACTTTCACACAGTGAAAGAAACAAAATGAAAAAAGCTGTCTACTGAATGGGAATAGATATTTACAAAGGAAGCACCCAATAAGCAGTTAATATTCAAAATAAAAATAACTCATACAACTTAACTTTCAAAAAATTTCAAAGGGCAGAGAAGTTGAATACTTTTCTTAAAAAAGTTATACAGATGGCCAACAGGCCCATGAAAAATGCTCATGATCATTACTTATCAGAGAAATAACACTAACAATGTAGATATCAACTCATAACTATCAGAATGACAACAAATAACAACAAATAAAAGACAACAAACAAGTGTTGGTGATAATGCATACTTTGTGGGAGTGTAAATTGGTGCAGCCACTATGGTAAAACAGTATGGAGGTTCTTCAAAAAATTAAAAATAGAACTGCTAGCAATTTCACTTCTGGGTATTTACTCAAAGGAAAAAAAAACAGCTAAAAAGATATGTGCACATAAATGTTCACTATCATATCATTTTCAACAGCCAAGAATGAAAGCAATCTAAGTGTTCACCAATCAATAAATGAATAACGATGCTGTGGTATATATACACTATAGAATATTACTCAGCCATTAAAAAATGGAATCTTTGTCATTTGCAACAATATAGATGAATCTAGACGGTATTATCCTAGGTGAAATAAGTCAGACAAAGACAAATACCATATAAATTCACTTACATGTGGAATCTGAGGAACAAAACAAAAACAGACTCATAGATACAAAGAACAAATTGGGGGTTGCCAGAGTGGAGGAGAGTAGGAGAGTGAAATACTGAAAGGGAATTAACAGGTAAAACCGCCACACAGAGAATAAATAAGTCATGGGGATGTAATACACAACATAAGGAACATGATCAGTAGTATAACAAATTTCTATGGGGACAGATGGTTAGTTACTAGACCCCTCACGGTGATCATTTCATAGTGCATGCAAATATGAAACCATTATACAGTACACTAATATAATATTCTATGTGAAGTATATTCAATTTAAAAAAGTACAGTTAATAGCTGACTTTAGTAAAAAGCAATTCCTCATAGGACTCTAAAGATTAGAGAATCTAATATTTATATTGAATGTGGGTACTGACAAATGAAATAAATGGCCATTTTATGCAGCAGAATTTAAATTCTGCAATAACTACACATGGCCTGGTGTCAGGGGTTATTCTTAAGCTCTAAGTTCAACATTATTTTATCAGTATAACATTGGTCTTCATTCTCTCTATCATGGTAAGATAGTGGGCTACCAATTAACAAGGAGGAGCAAAAGTTAAAGCAGTTCTTGAGAAATCATAAAAGTTTATAGAGTCTGTAATTCTGGAGTAAGAAACTTCGTTTTACTTGTCTTACTGAGACAACAAGAAAAAAACTTATTATGGCCTGGATATAAAATTTTAAGAAATGAACTGCTTTATGAAATACCTTCCAAAATTATCTTCATTAACACGAAAACGTTACTCTGGATTAAGGTGTTTCTAGTTCTGTTGTCTTGAAAACTGGATGAAGATAGAATGTCAGCTCTATTTCCAGGCAACATTTCTTCTGCTAAAAATCACACATGGTAGAGTCTTTACATGAACAGGAAAGACTGTGAATGAAGTATAAACACTCACAGAGAGATTTCAAACTTCCTCAAATAAGGTTACTCTTGTGACTGGAAATTTTCTTTTTCAGGACTCTAGGGCTTGCATATGCAAAATGTTACAAAATTATCTTATATTTGAAACATGGGATTTCTAAGCAGGTAGCTTTTGTTTCCATTAGTGTGAATTGCCTCCTTTCACTTGTGCATTTACAAAGCAAGAGGCAAAGAAAACAGCCCCTTAAAAATGGTTTTTACTCTTGAGAACAACCACTGAAGAAACTCTCATTAATCCATTTTAATTGAAGGGCTTTCATTACTATTATACTGTGGTTCTGTCCATGGGCCCACTTGATTTTTTTTGAGTTTGACTGTCTAATTGAGCCAAGGCTACCCAGAGTGAATCATACCACTGAGAAGCATCAGCAGTGAGTTCGATTTTCAGACACCTGACCAAGTTTGGGTAAGATATAATATAATTAGCAAAAAATATACTGGAAACTATTATAAGACTGATGCCAAGATTGGGAGTCAATCCATCTACTATCGATAATAAAATTCTTACAACATGGGACAAATAATGCACTTTCCTATTTTGGGATGGAGAACAGGAGTGAGGCAATTTTTTTACTGAGAAGAAATACTGCCCACTTCCCCCAATCAACCTTGATGCTGACTTGACCAGTAATTCAGTGATAGTTTGTGCAGGAGGTGTAACTCTGCTATTGGACTGGTGCAAATGGGCCAGTGTCATTTGTGGAGATTGTAGCAGATACGTAACAAACCATGCATTGACGCCTCAATGAGGAGACAAAGCAGACACTCACGTCTGCAGAAAATCCCCACTGGCTGTGACTGTGACTGCAGTCAGGTCGCGGGGTCAGGGCTGTCATGATTGCACACAGGATCCACTTTATACTGAGACGTGTCAGTGAGCTCCTCAGGGCTGAGGATCAGTAAATGGAAGCAGAAGTTCAGTATGCTGGAGCAAGATGCCAAGAAGGCTGCGTAGCAGCTGCACATCCAAAGGGGCTTCAGCAGCATTGGTGGCAACTTGCCAAAATTCTGATGCTGCAGAGATGTCCCTTTGTGGAGCATGTCAATCCCTCGGCACAGCATGTGACTCAGCTGCATCTTAGGCATTGTCTTAAGGACGGTGACGACAGTAATGTGGAGGCATTTCTGTAGCTGTGTGGAAACGTCTACTGCTAAGTTCAGGAGTGCCAACACTGCACCTGCAAAGTAATCTCTAACCCTGAGTTTGCACACTCATGTAACCCTGCACCCAGTATACAGGCTGGGATTTTAGTTTGAGTTTTAAATCTGATGTTTCATCAAATCTGAACGCACACTGATAGCCCCATCAAAACAAAAATGCCAAACCAGAACAGCAGTTTTGTTTTGATGGAGCTATCAGTGTGCCTTCAGATTTGATGAAACATCAGATTTATCCCTGTTACATTTGAAAGACATTTGTTAAAGAGACTGAAACAAAAAGATTTACTCTCTCTGCTTGCTGTATTCTACACTTTTATTTTTAGTGTACAATTTCCTTATAAACATCAGGATATAAAAGACATTGGTAGGTTCTATAATATTAATTATCCCTCCCCACAAACAATCCGAATGATTAGGGGATGGAAAAGATACTGATATCCTTTACATAGTTCAAATCGTGATGTCAAATGTGTATTGACTCAGTTTTTATATGTCAAAGGGATTAGTGTTTGGAGGTGGACTTTGAGTAAAGGGTCACCAAATCCTTTTACCCTTTTACATGAAAAAATTGACCTTTGCTCAAGATACTTCTAGCTCTACTTTCCTGGAAGCCCAAGAAAAATGAAATATCAGTTCTGTTTTGGCAATACTGCTTAATAGTAAAGTCACACAGAGATTGGTAGACTGCATCTCATCTAAGCGGTCTAGGAGTCAATTGTAAATAGCTTGTGGGAAAGCAGAGCTTTGGTTTTGCTTGAGTGAAGTTTCCTCTAGCTGGGATCCCTTGGTATACAGAGCTTCTTCGTATGGCTCCAGTTCCCACCAGTGTGGTCTCATATGCTAGAGGACACTTAGGGTAGGGCACAGAGAGTAGCTCCTGACACTGTATGAGCTGCTGTGAGGACGTCTGCCCTGCTAGCATGTTCTGTTTTCTCTCCTTATATCTGTCCATACTAATTATAACACTTTAGTTCTTGTAAATGTATCTTGTTGAGCCAAAGACCCCCAACAGTGGAGTTATTAAGTATATTAGGTGTCATAATGGCATTTTCTGAAGGAGATCAACCCTGGGATTTCTTTGGAAGGAATGATGCTAAAGCTGAAACTCCAGTACTTTGACCACCTCATGTGAAGAGTTGACTCATTGGAAAAGACTCTGATGCTGGGAGGGATTGGGGGCAGGAGGAGAAGGGGACAACGGAGGATGAGATGGCTGGATGGCATCACTGACTTGATGGACGTGAGTCTGAGTGAACTCCAGGAGTTGATGATGGACAGGGAGGCCTGGAGTGCTGCGATACATGGGACACGAATCATCGGACACGAATTCATTGGACACGACTGAGCGACTAAACTGAACTGAATGGCATTTTTGTTGTATAACAAAATTTCTCTTCAAGTTTTATAATACATATGATAGATAATAAATAGATAAATATTTCATATATAAACAGATATATACTCTAGTTAAGTAGGAGTTAAATGCTAAGATGCTCGAACTGAATTTCAAATACTAAAAAAAGTTTTCTAAAAAGAAAGCAAAAATAAAGTAGTTTAAGAATATGGAGAAATGCTTGTATACTTATCAAAATGGAATAATAGGTAAATGGAGTTTCATTATATAATCTCTTCTATATTAATTTGATTTATTTTTGATATAAAATTATTTTTAA
>SJYT01054813.1:199585-217437 GCA_006410635.1 Cephalophus harveyi | reverse complement strand
TGGAGAAGACTCTTGAGAGTCCCTTGGACTGCAAGGAGATCCAACCAGTCCATTCTGAAGGAGATCAGCCCTGGGATTTCTTTGGAAGGAATGATGCTAAAGCTGAAACTCCAGTACTTTGGCCACCTCATGCGAAGCGTTGACTCATTGGAAAAGACTTTGATGATGGGAGGGATTGGGGGCAGGAGAAGAAGGGGACGACAGAGGATGAGATGCCTGGACAGCATCACTGACTCGATGCATGTGAGTCTGAGTGAACTCCGGGAGTTGGTGATGGACAGGGAGGCCTGGCGTGCTGCGATTCATGGGGTTACAAAGAGTCAGACACGACTGAGCAACTGAACTGAACTGAACTGAAAGGGTAAGGGGAAGGTGGGATGGATAAATCTGGAGACTAGGACTGACATGTTGCTTTCCCTTTAGAGGAAAAACTATGATAAACTTAGACAGCATATTAAAAAGCAGAGACATCAGTTTGCCAACAAAGGTCCATGTAGTCAAAGCTATTGTTTTTCCAGTAGTCATGTATGGATGTACGAGTTGGATCTTAAAGAAGGCTGAGTGCTGAAGAATTGACACCTTTGAACTGTGGTGTTGCAGAAGGCTCCTGAGAGTCCCTTGGACAGCAAGGAGATCAAACCAGTCAATCCTAAACGAAATACCTGAATATTCATTGGAAAGACTGATGCTGAAGTTGCAATATTTGGGCCACTTGATGTGAAGAGCCAACTCCCTGGAAAAGAATCTGATGCTGGGAAAGATTGAGGGCAAGAGGAAAAGGGGGCAAGAAGGGATGAGATGGCTGGATGGCATCACTGACTCAGTGGACATGAGTTTGAGCAAACTCAGGGAGATGGTGAAGTATAGGGAAGTGTGGTATACTGCAGTTTATGTGGTTGCAGAGAGTTGGACTGAACAAAACTACTATATATAAATAAATAATAGGAATATACTGTATCCTACAAGGAATTCTACTCAATACTCTAATGACCTATGTAGGAATAGCATCTTAAAAAGAGTGGATATATGTACATGTATAACTGAATCACTTTGCTGTATAGCAGAAACTAACACAACATTGTAAATCAAATATACTCCAATAAAAATTAATTAGAGAAAAGACAACTATAGAACGAGGAAGTGGTGTTAGAATGCTGTTATATGATGTAAAAACAGGTACCCTCTTAGCTGTTGCCCAACCAGGCATGTTATTTCCATTACCTTATTGGAGAGGAGATGCTATCTGGCTTCTGCCTTCCCCAGTGAGGTAAAGGAAATAGCATGACTGGTTGGGTAATAGCTAAGAGGTACAGTACCTGTTTTTACATCATATAACAGCATTCTGACACCACTTCTTTGTTCTATAGTTGTCTTTAATTTTAAAGGACTATAATTTCAATAACTATCACAGCTCCTTCTAGTATTTGCCACTTGAGACTTCTGGACTTCTCTTCCTTTCACTGAATCTAAAATCTACCTTTGTGTAACTTCAACCCATTTATCTGGCTCCCTCCTCAATATTCAAGTCTTGCTGCTAAGTCCCTTCAGTTGTGTCTGACTCTGTGCGACCCCATAGACGGTAGCCCACCAGGCTCCCCCGTCCCTGGGATTCTCCAGGCAAGAACACTGGAGTGGGCTGCCATTTCCTTCAATGCATGAAAGTGAAAAGTGAAAATGAAGTCGCTCAGTCGTGTCCGACTCTTCGCGACCCCATGGACTGCAGCCTACCAGGCTCCTCTGCCCATGGGATTTCCCAGGCAGGAGTAGCGGAGTGGGGTCCCATTGCCTTCTCTGATTCAAGCCTTATTATGTTATTTATGTCAGTTCTTCTTTGGGCTTCCCTAGTGGCTCAGACTGCAAAGAATCAGCCTGCAATGCAGAAGATCCAGGTTCAATTCCTGGGTCAGGAAGATCCCCTGGAGAAAAGAATGGTAACCCACTCCAGTATTCTTGCCTGAAAAACCCCATGAACAGAGGAACCTGGCAGGCTACAGTCCATGGGATTACAAAGAGTTAGACACGATTGAGCAACTAACAAGTGTCATTCAAGACCATACCATGATGATTTCTACCATCTCACTTAAAAAAAAGTGTCCTTGCAAATAAAATGAAAGTAAATTTATATTTATAATTTTTCTTTCCAGAAGTTATAGGATGTTCCTAGATCTAGTGAGGAGAGAGAAAATACTAACATATAAAATATAAATTGTAGTTTTATACAATATTAAACTCAGATTCCTCCTTCTCTGGATTTAGTGATTTAGGGAGACAGACTTCTGATTCAGAAGTAGGTTGATTAAACTTGATTATCTTTGTAGATAAACCTTGCTTAGTTCTCTTCTACTGCACTTGGGGGAAGCAGATCTTTGCTGGTGATCAGGAGATATTCAAATATGCTTTGAACCAAAATCTAGAAGTATCAATACCCCTGTTTCTTGTTCCAAGAGTTTCTAAACATTTGTTCCCAACATGGAGAAGTTAAGAAAACTGACTTGTTCTCAAATCTTAAAGATTACCTTGTAGTGGAAAGACAGTGTTTCTAAGACAGGGAAATAATTTCAGTTCATTAGTGATAGTCATTTGGAAAGCCAAAATTATGTTCAGAAAGCTGCATTGAAATTAAAAAAAAAAAAGAAAGAAAGCTTTGATTACCCTAGAAAAATGCATTGTGTTAATTTGATTCTCAGATTTTACTGAACAAAATAAAATCACCTGGACTACTTACTAAAAATGCAGATCCCTGGGATGCAAAACCAGATTTCTACGTAGCCATCTTTGTTGGAATCCAAGAATCTTTTATTTATAATGTGATATTTATATCCCTAAATGATTCTTACTGACATAATTAACCTGCTGACTTAATTTTAGGAAATTTTGTTCTAACAAAAAAAGATAGCTCTTGTAATGCTTATAATAGTTTGATTTTCTTTGAAATAGTGCAGAGAGGGATGAAGGTTGGGGGAGAGTTTTCTTCATGACAAATTACAGAGATCACTGTTTTTAAAGGGGGTTTTCCTTCCAGGAGAAGTGCAAACATTATTTTGTCACTTATATTTTGAGATGAGTTATGAAATTGCCTCAGATGAAAGTTAATAAGAATGATTGTTTCTTATATAAACATTTCCTGGCACCCTGCTCAATGATAATTTTTTTTTTTTATCTCATGCTGAACCATTTCATTCTCTTCACCTTTGTAACCTCCAGCAGGGAGTTAAAACCTATAATTACAGCTCCAGCAGCAAAAAACATTCAAATTCATTCCACTCCTTACCAAATTCTAAATGTGATTTCTTTGATTTCCTATGGTTACGTGGTTACATTTCCTGTTTGTCCAAATGAATTCTGATAAAGCAGAACAATGATTCGTACGAGTTTATAAACATTTCGTTCTGGAAATTGGTATCCCCACATATAGGAATGGGGAATAGAAACAAAATTTTGATCTTCGACTGTTTATGACATACAAATTGTGTATATAAAACTCAAATCCTTTACCATATCTAATAGAATATATTTTTCGTCTTTATTTCTGTGTTTACATCTCTTGTTTATATACCTATCGTTCTCCCTTCCCCTTCACGCTCCTAAACCCTTTAATTCTAACTATATGTATGTGACTTTCACTTTCAGCGAGTCAGCATAGACTGAAAAACGCAGGGGTACCTGATATGTCAGGTACCTTAAGTGATCCGGTCTTATAACCTCACCCATCGGAAAGGGAAGAGGTCCCCTAGAAGGGTTGGGTTCCTATCTTGGGTCCAGAGGGTGTAACGTCCACTTAAGAAACGGTCGACTCGGTGTTCCCTTCGGGTTCTTGTGACTTCACCCATCGAATAGGGAAGAAGTCGTCTAGAAAGACTGGTTCCTTAACTTGGCCCCAGAGGACGTAACGTCCGTCTAAGAAATGGTTGACTTGATTGTCCCTTAGGGACTATCACTATGATATATAATGATATATATTTTACCTATTGATTAATCTTGCATGGCATATCGTGTCCCTTGAGTTACACAACACCACTGGACTTACTCTTCCTTTAGGTTTTTCCATATATATAAATACATTGGTTGACTCATTTTGCTGCATAGCAGAAACTAACACAACACTGTAATACAACTATACTCCAATAAAAGCCAATTAAAAACTAGAAGCCAAAATAAACTTTTGTATCTTTTTTAATTTCATTGACTGTCAAAATAGAGATTCCTATTCTGTGAGTCTAGACATACAGTTGGTGATTGACACTGTGCATCCTAGTTCCCTTTCATTCTTTCCTGTCTCCTTCATCTCCTTTTTTCCTTCCCTTTTCTCTCCTTACCTATTCCCTTCACCTCCCTCCTAGTTACCACCAGCAGCAGCTCCTGGGTGTGTTGTTTAATTTGTATATGCACATTTTTTCTCATAGTAAACTCAACATAATAAGAGTAACTTCACAGTATTACTATAAGGTCTAAATGAGTTAATATATACGTGATACTTAGAACAGTGCAACAGAAAAAGCATAGAATCAGTACTGACATTAAGATTACCTTCATTATCACAATAAGTATCCTCTGCTATATTTCTCTTATTTATTGCAACATGAGTGCCCTGTGTGCACAAGTAGCCGCTTTCTACACTATCTTATTTAATCATAACAAAAATTCTGTGATGATACAGAAAAAACTTAATGTTTACCAAAGGGAAAAGGAGAAGGGGGAGGGATAAATTAGGAGTTTGGGATTAGCAGGTACAAACTATTACATATAAAAGAGATAAATAAGAAGGTTCCAGTATATAGCACAGGAAACTATATTCAATAATCCATAGTAAACCATAATGGAAATGAATATGAAAAGGAATGTATATATGTGTGTGTATACATACATATATGGAGGAGGGCATGGCAACCTGCTCCAGTATTCTTGCTTGGAGAATCCCCATGGACAGAGGAGCCTGGTGGGCTACAGTTCATAGGGTCACAAAGAGTTAGACATGACTGAGCTACTAAGCACAGCACAGTATACATACATACATACATACATATATATACACATAGATATATAACATTTTAATTACTTTGCTGTACACCAGAAACTAACACAAAATTGTAAATCAACTATACTCCAATAAAAAAAACTTTGTGATATATATTTACTTATATTTTTAGCAGGAAAATTAAAACTGAAACCCAATAAATTAAGTAATGATGTATTTTCCTGCAGTGTCCCAGCTAAGCTGATGCAGCCCATGTGTCTCTCAACACCAGTATAAAATGAGGGCACTGCCTGAACTGACGAAACTGAATAAGGATCTACAAGTCAGAGGTGGCTCATCTCCAACTCGTGGCAGAAGCTTCACAGTGAGCCCACCTCATTCTTTTGTTTGTGGGGACTGAGAAGCTGCTGGAAAAGACAGGTAGAGGAACAGAATTATGGATGATGTGAACTCATCAGGAAGTTGGTATCTTAGAGACCTAGGTCTCCACTCGGAGGATAGACCGGTAGCATGTTAGCACGATGAGTAAGATGACTATCCATGGGCTTGTGATTAATTCTACACCTGAAATGGGGGACTGTGCAAGCTCCTGTATAGCTCTTAAAACTAAGGGATTCTCACAACCTTTGGCTTCAGGACATTTACCTTCTACCATTTGGCAAACAGGTTATAAGCATAAACGAGTAGAAAGAACCAGACTAAAGGAAAATGAAGAAATGTATGCCTTCTTTTTCCCTCCTGCTGCAAAGCCGGTGTACTAATTCTTACTTAATGAAACCCAGAACAATGGAGGCCCTTTGTCCACAGAACAATGGAGACTTTTTGATGGGACAAGGATAGTGAGAGGATCATTGCTAAATCTTGGCAAGGAGGTCCAATTTTACTGGCTAAACCAGTGATTACAAGTAATTAGTGGTAGAATTGAGACCTGAATCCCAAACCAATCTGATTTTTAATTCATTCACTCTTCTATCTCTTATTTTTTTTTCATTCTTATTGTAGCCAAAACATGCTGCCTCACACTACACTCACATACACTGCACTCTGCAACATTGTACATCTTCCCCCATTGGAGACTTCTGGGGGGTTTGCCTTTCTCCACTCACTGAGAAAATGCATTGGAGAATGGAAAATGAATGATTATTCTGTTAGCTATTGTAGATTGCTATATAATAAACCACTTCAAAGCTTAACAAATGAAAACAAATGAAAAACAACCATTGCACTTCACCTAATTTTTTTAAAGAATTCATGTACGACACAGGAAGATGATTCTTGTACATTCAAGGTGTCAACTAGCATCATTCAAAGGCTGGCAGGTGAATCGTTAAGAGAGTTGAAGACTGCTTCACTCACATGCCTAGCACTTTGGCAGAGATCACTGGGAAAGCTTGACTCATCTGGGTTCTTCTCTACATAAGGGCCCCTACACAAAGTTTCTTTAGCCTAAAGTCTCAGAACTTCCAAAACAATGTTTTAGGAGACCTACATAAAAGCCATAGTACCCTCATGACCTAGTCTGAGATGTCCCAGAGTGTCATTTCTGCAGTGTTATACTGGTAAAGCAAGTTACAAGTCTAGATCAAATTTACGGGTAGGGATAGAAGACAAAACATGTCAATGGGAGGATTAAAAAACAAATTCCATCCATCTTTTATTCATTTCAGTCTTCCCTATAGCAACAAAGCATTTACATTCCCACCACATACAAAATATATTTATTTCCTGTGAGGCCCTCCAAATTCTTATCTCATTATAATATCAACTCAGGCTCAAGGTCTAAGATAAGATTACCTAAGATCCAGTTTTTAAATGCAACTCTTTGGTTACGGCGTCAGTTGACCTAAAGACCGGTGACATGAAGGGACATATTATTTGCCACTTGCATACCAATGTAGAGTAGCAAGGAATGCAAAAGATATTTGCAAGATTGAAGTAGGTAATCTTATTCCCAAAAGGTGAAATGAAAGGAACACTGAAGTCCTGGCATAACAATTCCCTCACTGTTCTAGTCCTCGTTAATAGCCTCTCCCTGGCCTTTTTGGTTTCCACCTGTGCTGCAGAGTCTCAAGGTCACTGACATATCTAAAGTTGGCACAGAATTACCTGGATCTCCTTTACTGCAGATTCAAGAGGAGAGTGAAGCTGTGGCTCTCAGTAGATGGACTGCCAAAGAATTTGTAGCCTCCATTAATCTACTACAATATTATACTGTGTTTATATAAAAATAAGAAAAATATAATTTGGTTACCTGACATCTCTTTATTCTTTTGGGGGATATTCTCTTAAATTCTCTTTAGTTATTATTGTTGTAAACCTTACTTCATTATTTGTATCAAGATGTTCCCAGAAAAGGTTCTTTGGGCTGCAGTTTCAGGCCCTTTATTTAAAATTATTTTTTTCTCAATTTCCAGGTGAGAGGTTCATTCCTATTTTGGTTTCAGTTACTTGCCCCCAGTTCAAATTTTATTGGCTTTTCAAAGATATTATTCAGTTTCATTCAATGGCTATATGTTTGTGGCACAATGTTAGGGGTGTTTGCATGCCTGTATGTGTGTGTATGTGTTTCCATGAGCAATTTGCCAAGTTGCCTTGTAATGTGCTAAGATCTGAAGTGACTGACATTGAGTCAGATTTAACTATTGAACAGCTTATGGTTTCTTGAGGGTTCTCCCCCACCTTATTTTTTTTGTATATTTAATAGATCCCGTCGCATTAATAGAGAAAATTTCCCTTTATTTGTTTTCCAGATTGAATGAGCAGAGCTGAAAAGTACACAGTGGCTGTGTCTCACCTCTACCACTATATTTTCTTAAGCATCTTGGGTTCCAGCACTAAGCTGCTCTATGCTGTGAATCTAATTAGTTTTTTTAAACAAGCAAATAAAGCTGATATTGAACCTTGATGTTAGCTGTACTGAAGTGGGACCAGACGTTCAAGGATCATGGCACTATCTATAAATCACCACTGGCTCCCATGTACCAACAGCACGCAGATTCCCCTCCAGTCATATTAAANCTCTATGCTGTGAATCTAATTAGTTTTTTTAAACAAGCAAATAAAGCTGATATTGAACCTTGATGTTAGCTGTACTGAAGTGGGACCAGACGTTCAAGGATCATGGCACTATCTATAAATCACCACTGGCTCCCATGTACCAACAGCACGCAGATTCCCCTCCAGTCATATTAAAATGTGATTTTGCATTTAAATGCCATTCTGTTAGTCTCCTTTAATTGCTATAATCACATAAAATTGTGTTCTTGCAATCTTAGGACTTTCAGTTCATAGAGTCTACTTTTTTCCTCCTTCAAAGATATTTTAAAATGCATTTTATTATATATATATTTAAAATATACCTTTGTCAAAAGGCAGATTTTCACATATTGAAAATGTAAGACTAGATATCATCTTAGAAAGCAATTATGTTTAATTGTATCTGTTTACATCATTTTTGGAGAGATGTTAAAATAACTCTGCAACAGACTTAGATTTACTTCATTTTGCCCTGGTTCATTTGACCAGGGTATAGATATGGCTTCAAATTCTAATTCTGCTAGCTTTTAATTGTAGGACCTTGATAAAAGAACATTAGAAATCTGTATGACAGAATAGCTATAAAAATTAAATTATTGAAAGAAAATATTTTCAAAAGTATATCTGCTAAAACAATTGTTTAGTGAAAATACATAAATGACTTATTAGAATTCAACAATAAAAAAGCAAGCAATCCAATTTTAAAAGTGGGTGAAAGGTCTTAACAGATACCTCAGCAAAGAAAATATACAGATGTCAAATAAGCCTAAGAAAAGATGTACCACATCTGTCAGCTTCAATGTGATCAAGTCCCTACAGAAGACAGGGCCCATCCTGGACAACAGTGCACCTCCAGAGCCAGGTCAAGCCCATCCGAGAGAAGCTGACCCAGGACCACAATGTGGATATCAAACACTTTGCCCGGGAGGCCCGGACTGCTCTCTCTCTTGCCTGATGCTGGGAGAGGGGCCAGGGCCGGCCAGTGTCCATCCTCACCCCACCAATTCCCCCACCCCGGAGAGACAATGTGGGGGAGGATTTGGCTGCCACTCCCTGTGCATGGTCTGACCCCAGGCCCCTCCCCCGGCACAGTTCTTCCTCTCCCTTCCCAGCCTAGGAATCCAGCTTCTCACCATCCACTTCTCATGGGGCTCAAAAGATGGGTCAGGGCAGAGACCTGGGACGAAGGGACTGCTCCTGACAGAACTGAGGGAGAGATGCGAGCATCCCAGGGAATTTTATCAGGTAAATGAAAATCAAATACCACTACACATCTATAGTAGTCATGTATGGATGTGAGAATTGGACTGTGAAGAAGGCTGAGCGCTGGCTACAGTCCATGAGATCACAAAGAGTTGGACCTGACTAAGCAACTAACATACACACATATTTATGTTTTAGAGTACCAAATATTTCAGCATTCATTGCATTTATTATTATCAAAACATCATAGATGATATGCTCTCTTTCAAAGAAATCCTTCTAAACAGAGATCAGAACAAAACTAGTTTTAACAAAATTATGACACTAGCTATTTCTATTTGTTTCTTATCATGGGATGTGGGGCTTATCAGACCCCCAAGACATTCTAGATGAAGAGATTACACAATTGAAGTTCGAAAAGATAAAGAAAAAAATTCTTCTGGAAAGTACAGAAGATTAAAAAGACTGGTGATTTTTTAGAGAGAAAAGTGAAGGCATAGAGAAGTTATATGACCTCCTCAAGGTCACAAAGAGAGTTAGTGACAGAGCCAGGAACAGTGGCCAAATATTTTGGATTCATTGTCCAATGCTCATTCCACCATACTTTACTCTCTCCATGGTGCGCAATTTGCTTCTTAGCTCAAGTCATTCAGATGTACTCACTGGCAAAGTAGACTGTTCAAGGAAGTGAGAGACTCTTTTTCTTTCAAAGTCCCCCCTGCACCAGGAACAGCAGGGGGGCTGCCTTCCTTGTCACCCTTCCACAACCTGCCCACAGAGATGTTCCACCAGGTGGGGCTCTGAGTGCCCACTGAGCATGTTAATTCTTAACTTACACAGTTTTTTGGTATAGAACATCTGTGGATTCCAAGAGTGAGCAGATGGTGCTGAGCTGTGCCAGGCTCAGCACCTCTCTCTTCCAAACTACATTCCTCTCTTAGCATCCTCAAAACCATGGCAGGAGGGACCCCATGCTTCTGCAAAGCAAGAGGACAGAACTGTAGGCAAAGCTATGCTTTGAAAGGAAAATATCTTACCTAGATCCTCTCCTTTCTGGTATTAATTTACACTAAGTTTGTGCCATCTTCAATTTCCTGAAGTCACCAAGCTGTGGGAGCATATGGCCAATGGAAAAAAGACTCGTTTCATTGGAGAAGTCACTTTTCCCCATAGATATTCTTTTAATTATGTTTTCAAGATATGCCTGTTGGAAACTTCTAGGTCCATGTACTAAAGAAAGATTGCTAGCAGGGTACCTTCAAAATATGCTTATAATTATTTCATGCTACTATTAGTTTGGATAAAATAAAATCCCAATCCAATATTTGTTAACAAAGTAAGTATGTTTATCTTACTTCTGAAAAAATAAGTCAGAACTTTGAGAAATAAGCAGTCCAACATGTGTGCATGAGGGGGGTGTTTATAAATAATTTTATTCTTCATATTTAAAAGGCTGCTATTTCCTTTCAATTTGAAGTAAAAATGAAGCACTAAATTAAATATTCACATTTTATCACTAAAATCTACCTTCAAGATCAGAACTAAAATGCAACACTCACTGTCTGATAGCAAAGAAAAATAATGAGAGAATTTTAGGAATATTTACTTGAAATCTTAAAATCAAAATAGAAGAGATAGGGAATCATGGTTTTCTGTTACTGGACCCAAGTTAACCATCTAGCCTTTCTTCATCCGAACCATTCAATGTTTATTCAACATTCATTACAACCCAGGCTGAACTGGAAAAACTCAGTTTTCTGCCTGTGAGTCTTTCTGTCCTGTGTTGCCTCATCTTTTTACTCACAAAGAACACTATTCTCATAGCAACACTTTACTTCCAGTCCAAGTTTGTTGGGTTTTCATCAAACTTGCCAATTCTCCAAGATCCCAGCTGGGGATCCAACAATTTAACTCAGTTTGACACTATCTGGAGACAGTCAGGGACTTCACAGTTTAGAGGCTCACTCCCCCACAAGACTTCCTCTCCCCTCCTCCAATCTGCCCCACCTCAGATGCCAACTGCAAACCCATGTAGTCACCTTTGCTTCCTACCAACTGGCTACAGACCAGAGGCTCCAATGACTGTCTCCTTGGGTTTGATTAGCTTTCCAGAACAGCTCACAGAACTCACGGACACAGTTTACTTACATTTACCAGTGTTGACATGAAATTCATAGGCCCAGTATGAAACTTCCTGTCCTGGGTGCCACATCAGAAAACTGAAACTTACAGCATTTTCATATCCTTGCAAAAGCTCCCTTTGACCAGAAACAGGATGTCCAGGCAGCCACTCCCTAAATACCAAGTCAATTGTGGGTATCCTCACCCCCAAACAATTTACTATGTGGACCTAGCCAATGAGATATTTTCTATTTGTCTCCTATTTTTTCTTTATGCTATAAAAGTGTCCTCTCTTCTCCCTCATTTTGCAGTTCTCTGAAAGGAGATGGTATGCTTCATAGTTCAGTTCAGTCACTCAGTCCTTTCCAACTCTTGGCAACCCCATGGACTGCAGCATGCCAGGCCTCCCTGTCCATCACCAACTCCTGGAGTTTACCCAAACTCATGTCCATCGAGTCGGTGATGCCATCCAACCATCTCATCCTCTGTTGTCCCCTTCTCCTCCCACCCTCATAGTCTGAGTGAACTCCGGGAGTTGGTGATGGACAGGGAGGCCTGGTGTGCTGCAATTCATGGGGTTGCAAAGAGTCGGATACGACTGAGCGACTGAACTGAAATGAACACATCTATAGGGGGTGTCCCAGGTGATGTTAGTGGTAAAGACCCCGCCTGCCAATGCAGGAGACATAAGAGACATGGGTTCGATCCCTTGGTTAGAAAGATCCCCTGGAAGAGGACATGGCAACCCACTGCAGTATTCTTGCCTGGAGAATTCCATGCGCAGATGAGCCTGGCAGGCTGGAGTCCATAGGGTCGCACAGAGCTGGACACAGCTGAAGCAACTTAACACATACACACATCTAGAATGACCAAAACTCAAAATACTGACCTCACCGAATGCTGGTAAGAACAGTAAGCAACAGTATCTCTCATCCACTGCTACAGGGAATGCAAAGTGAGTGGTATAGCTACTTCACAAGAGAGTCTGGTGGTTTCTTACAAAACTATATCTACTTTTGCTGTATGTCCCAGAAGTTGTACTAATTGATATTTACCTAAAAGGGCTGAAAACTTGTGTTCAAGCAAACTAATATGTATATATATGTAGAGAGAGAAAGAGAATGATGGAATATTATTCAACACACACAAAAAATGAGTGATCAATGTTAAAAAAAAAAGTGTAAGAAACTTAAATGCATGTTACTAAGTGAAAGAAGGCAATCTGAAAAGGTTATATATATTGTATGATTCCAACTCTATGATATTCTAGAAAAGGCAAAACAATGAAGACAGTAAAAAAAAAAAAAAAAAAATCTGTGGCTTTCAGGGTTAGTGGGGAGGGGTGGATAAAAAGGCAGGGCACAGAGGAGTCTTAGGCTAGTGAAACTGTTCTCTGTGATACCATAAAGATGGATGCCTGTCTTGATGTATTTTTCAAAAACCCATAGAATGCACAACACCAAGAGTGAATGATAATGCAAACTATGGACTATGGAGGATAATGGCATGTCAGTGTAGGTTCATCAGCAGAATGTAGCACTTTCGTGAATGTTAATGGGGAGGATCTACATGTGTGGGGAAAGGAAGTATGTGGAAAATCTCTATACTTTCCAGTCAATGATGCTGTGAACCTAAAATTGCTCTAAAAATAAAGTCTATTACAAAAATTTAATGAGATATAAGAAAAATTATTTCTCCACTTTTATTGAGGTATAAGAACCCCATGAATAGTAGGAAAAGGCAAAAAGTTACAACACAGAAAGATGAACTCCCCAGGTCATTAGGTGCCCAATATGCTACTGGAGAAGAGTGGAGAAATAACTCCAGAAAGAATGAAGAGACAGAGGCAAAGTGAAAACAATGCCCAGTTGCGGATGTGACTGGTGATGGTAGTAAATTTCGATGCTTTAAACAACAATATTGCATAGGAATCTTGAATGTTAGGTCCATGAATCAAGGTAACTTGGAAGTGGTCAAGCAGGAGATGGCAAGGATGAACATTGACATTTTAGGAATCAGTGAAGTAAAACGAAATGGAATGGGTGAATTTAATTCAGATGACCGTTATATCTACTTTTATGGGAAGAATCCCTTAGAAGATATGGATTAGCCCTCAGAGTCAACAAAAGGTCTGAAATGCAGTACTTGGGTACAATCTGAAAAATGACAGAATGACCTCTGTCCATTTCCAAGGCAAACCATTCATTATCACAGTAACCCAAGTCTGTGCCTCAACCAGTAATGCAGGTTGAACCGTTCTATGAAGACCTACAAGACCTTCCAGAACTACGACCAAAAAAGATGTCTTTTTTATCATAGGAGTCTGGAATGCAAAAGTAGGAAGTCAAGAAATACTGAAGTAACAGGCATGTTTGGTCTTGGAGTACAAAATAAATAGGACAAGGGCTAACAGAGTTTTACCAAGAGAACGTACTAGTCATAGCAAACACCCACTTCCATCAACACAAGTGACGACACTATACATGGACATCACCAGATGGTCAATACCAAAATTAGACTGATTATATTCTTTGCAGTTTAAGGTGGAGAAGTTCTATACAGTCAGCAAAAACAAGACTGGGAGCTGACTGTGGCTCAGATCATGAACTCCTTATTGCCAAATTCAGACTTAAATTGAAGTAAGTAGGGAAAACCACTAGACCATTCATGTATGACCTAAATCATATCCCTTTCAGTGGAAGTGACAAATAGATTCAAGGTATTAGATCTGATGGATAGAGTATCTGAAGAAATATGGACAGAGGATTGTGACATTGTACAGGAGGCAGTGATTAACCGTCCCAGAGAAAAACAAATGCAAAAAGGCAAAATTTTTGTCTGAGGAGGCCTTACAAATAGCTGAGAAGAGAAGCTAAAGGCAAAGGAGAAAAGGAAAATATGACCATTTGAATGCAGAGTTTCAAAGAATAGCACAGAGAGATAAGAAAGCCTTCTTTAGTGATCAATGCAAAGAAATAGAGGAAAACAATCAAGTGGGAAAGACTGGAGATTTCTTCAAGAATATTAAAGATACCAAGGGAACATTTTGGACTCTTTTGTTGACTATGATGGCTACTTCATTTCTCCTAAGGGATTCCTGCCCACAGTAGTAGATATAATGGTCATCTGAGTTAAATTCACCCATTCCAGTCCAACTTAGTTCGCTGATTCATAGAATGTCAATGTTGACTCTTGCCATCTGTTGGACCACTTCCAACTTGCCTTGATTCATGGACCTAACATTCCAGGTTCAAACACCTGCACAATTGCACTATTTCACATGCTAGTAAAGTAATGCTTAAAATTCTTCAAGCAGGCTTCAGCAATATGAGAACCGTGAACTCCCAGATGTTCAAGCTGGTTTTAGAAAAGACAGAGGAACAAGAGATCAAATTGCCAACATCTGCTGGATCATTGAAAAAGAAAGAGAGTTCCAGAAAAACATCTATTTCTGCTTTACTGACTATGCCAAAGCCTTTGACTATGTGGATCACAATAAACTGGAAAATTCTGAAAGAGATGGGAATATCAGACCACCTAACCTGCTTCTTGAGAAAACTATATGCAGGTCAGGAAGCAACTGTTAGAACTGGACATGGAACAACAGACTGGTTCCAAATAAGGAAAAGGAGTATGTCAAGGCTGCATATTGTCACCCTGCTTATTTAACTTACATGCAGAGTACATCATGAGAAACGCTGGGCTGGAAGAAGCACAAGCTGGAATCAAGATTGCCAGGAGAAATATCAATAACCTCAGATATGCAGATGAGTACCATGAATACCATGAGTACAGATGAGAACCATGAGTGCCAAGGTTCCATGCTGTGGTTGGCACTTACTACCACGATGAATTCAGTTCAGTTCAGTTCAGTCACTTAGTTGTGTGTGACTCTTTGTGACACCATGGCAGAAAGTGAAGAAGAACTAAAGAGCCTCTTAATGAAAGTGAAAGAGGAGAGTGAAAAAGTGTGCTTAAAACTCAACATCCAAAACATGAAGATCATGGCATCAGCTCCCATCACTTCATGGCAAATAAATGGGGGAAACAATGCAAACAGTGACAGACGTTATTTTCTTGGACTCCAAATCCACTGCAGATGTTGACTTCAGCCATGAAATTAAAAGATGTTTGCTCCTTGAAAGAAAAGCTGTGACCAACCTAGAAATCTAAAAAGCAGAGACATTAAAAGATGTTTGCTCCTTGGAAGAAAAGCTGTGACCAACCTAGAAATCTAAAAAGCAGAGACATTAGTTTGCTGACAAAGGTTCATCTAGTAAAAGCTATGGTTTTTCCAGTAGTCATGTATGGATGTGAGAGTTGGACTATAAAGAAAGCTGAGCACTGAAAAACTGATGCTTTTGAACTGTGGTATTGGAGAAGACTTTTGCGAGTCTCTTGGATTGCAAGGACATCCAACCAGTCCATCCTAAAGGAAATCAGTCCTGAATACTCATTGGAAGGACTGATGTTGAAGCTGAAACTCCAATACTTTGGCTACGTGATGCGAAGAACTGACTCAATGGAAAATCCCTGATGCTGGGAAAGCTTGAAGGCAGGAGCAAAAGGGGATGAGATGGTTGCATGGCTTCACCAATTCAGTGCACATGAGTTTGAACCAACTCTGAGAGTTGGTGATGGACAGGGAAGCCTGGCATGCTGTAGTCCATGGTGTTGCAGAGAGTCGGACGCGACTAAGCGACTGAACTGAACTGAATGGACAAATAAAATTGCAAGATATCTGGAGGGTGTAATATGATTTGGTACATTGTGATTTGGTGCATCGTGAAAGGATTCCATCCTTTCTCAGGAGTTGATTTAATGGATACATTCATCGTGGTAGTAAGTGCCAACCACAGCATGGAACCATGGTACTCAACTGGCCAAGGTATCCTCCTGCAATTTCCTCCAGGAAACTGAGCAGGATGGAAGTGCCTAGAAGTTAATACCACCCAGGCATTAGCCCTCTGTCATTCAGAAAAGGGAAGCCAAAGGTATATTTACTTACTACAAGGGAAACCTCTGAGGAGAATGCCTTAACATCTACTAGAAGTAGGTGATGGGAATGAGTCCCAGTTGCCCATAAGTGTACCTGCTCATTAACATACCCTACATTGCTTTCTTTTTCTTCCCTGTCTAACTTTCCCACTCTCCTCCTGGTGCTTTAGGAATGATTTATCAAATCAGTGACTTGCACTCAATCTGTATCTCAGCATCTTACTTTTTGTGGGAATCCCTTTCAAGTCAATGTAATAAGTGCTTAATTGAACAGTGAGTTACTTAGACAATACCTTATAGGAAGTCAGAAAAGATTCTTTTAGTAATCTAACCGACAACCAGTACCACAAAGTCAATTTTTAGGTAGCACTATGGTAAGCACTTTAATGAATGATCTCATTAAAAAAATCATCACAACAAGCCTTCTGGTGCTGGCATACTATTTATTCCAATTTTTGAAGCAAGAAGGCCAAGTGCAATGAGACGTTAGTAAAGTTAGCAATATTGCACGACTTCTGAAAGTCAGCTTATTTGACAATAAGGGTAAAATATTACACTTATCCTCCATGTTTCCCCAGTACAGCTTCTACTGCCATTCTCTATAATTAGTGCTGTGCAGACCAACCAACCTACCAGGCAGATATACATGATCTCAGGAAGAATCAAAATCAAGATTGCCTCTTCCTGTATCACCTCTCTTCTGCCAATGTGAATCCATTCCATATATGATTCACCATGACAATGAAGTAAAGGCTTCTAATAGAACCTCATTTTGATTCCTCACAACTCTAAGTAAGTCAGGATCATCTTTAACAAGTCATGGCCTCCCTTTATATATTAAAACATGACTAAATCAATAGCGAGAGTGCCAGCATACACATGTAAGAAAATTTAAACTAAATAACCAAGATAGTTGAGGCTGTCTTTCACTCAGTGAATGTTTTGATACAGGACACAAATATAACCAGAAGAGGGGACAGGCTGTGTTGCTTGCTTTCTATTTCATTCTATTATTGTTAACACTAGATTCAAGAAATGATGAACTAGTAAAAAAAAAAAAATCACTTATTTATAGTGAGAATAAAACATACATAGTAAATTGTTTTTATTATATCTATATTTTAAGGCTTCCAAGGTAGTTCAGGATTTGAAACAGCTCAACTGGAATTCCATCACCTCCACTAGCTTTGTTCGTAGTGATGCTTTCTAAGGCCCACTTGACTTCACATTCCAAGATGTCTGGCTCTAGATTAGTGATCACATCATCATGATTATCTGGGTCGTGAAGATCTTTTTTGTACAGTTCTTCCATGTATTCTTGCCACCTCTTCTTAATATCTTCTGCTTCTGTTAGGTCCAGACCATTTCTGTCCTTTATCGAGCCCATCCTTGCATGAAATGTTCCCTTGGTATCTCTAATTTTCTTGAAGAGATCTCTAGTCTTTCCCATTCTGTTGTTTTCCTCTATTTCTTTGCATTGATCGCTGAAGAAGGCTTTCTTATCTCTTCTTGCTATTCT
>SJYT01054813.1:179533-194441 GCA_006410635.1 Cephalophus harveyi | reverse complement strand
GATTGGGGGCAGGAGGAGAAGGGGACAACAGAGGATGAGATGGCTGGATGGCATCACTGATTTGATGGATCTGAGTGAACTCCAGGAGTTGGTGATGGACAGGGAGGCCTGTCGCGCTGCGATTCATGGGGTCGCAAAGAGTTGGGCACGACTGAGTGACTGAACTGAACTGAACTGAACTTAGGAGCTTTGTATCAAGGATGGGTCAAAAACTAGAAAGGCAGGGATGGAGGGACCAATAAGTATATTTTTTATATCTCATATAGAGACTCTGTTTTTCAGAATGGAGCAGAAAAGACAGCTAAGAGTCTTATCCTCATGGAAACTACATTCCAATAGTAAGAGAAAGAAATTATAGACATAAATATAAGCCATACAAAATGATCTAGAAGTTTCTCAAGAAATTTTGCTGTAAAGTTTCAGAGAAATGTCTCTCCACCATTCTCCATCCACTAACTGCTTTAAACTTTCTGCACTGCCCCAAACCTCTGCCACTTGTGTCTATGGTTATGAGCTTCCCTGGTGCCTCACTGGTAAAGAATCTTCCTGTCAATACAGGAGACATGGGGGACATGATTTTGATCCCTGGTCTGGGAAGAGTCTCTGCTGGAGGAAATGGCAAGCCACTCCAATAATTTTGCCTGGGAAATTCCACAGACAGAGACTAGTGGGCATTGGGTTGTAGAAGAGTCACACATAACTGGGCATGTCTATGGTTTTGCATATGCTTTGCAAATTCTCCACTGGGTGTCATTCCCTCCTCTTTACTCACTGCATCCTGAATTCTGCTCAAGAGTGATCTACCAGCAAATCTCTTTCTCAAAGATTCAGAAGAGATGGGAGCTTCATTACCCTGAAACAGTATTTTTGTCTTCAAGCTTTGCTAGCAGACTGCATGGAGATGTTCATCATAATAAATCCCTTTGATTCTTTAAGATTTGTTATTCCATCTCTTCACTTAACCTGTGATTTTCATAGGTGCATGTACTCTGCGCCTGATACTAAGCAATCCTCAATAAGATCATGAGTATTCAGCAATCACATCTTCTTGCAATTCAGGACTGATGCTGAAACTGAAGTTCTAATACTTTGGCCACCTGATGTGAAGAGCTACTCATTAGAAAAAACCCTGATGCTGGGAAAGATTGAGGGCAGGAGGAGAAGGGGATGACAGAGGATGGGATGGTTGGATGGCATCACCAACTCAGTGGACATGAGTTTGAGCAAACTCCAGTAGATGGTGAAGGACAGGGAAGCCTGGCGTGCTACAGTCCATGGGTTGCATAGAGTTGTACGTGATTTAGCAGCTGAACAACAACAAGCTAGCTAAAGATAAATAAGTTAATGAAAAATAAATTTAAAAATGAAAACACTTTGCCATATCTAAACTATAGCAAATAAGAGAAGCAATGTATTTAACTTTGTTGGAATCATCAGTATTTATGTCTTTCAAATCTATTTGAAAAGTGAAGAGGGAAAAGAGAGAGACAAAAGGTTTAGAAAAAAGGCAAAACAAAGTATATTTTGTGATATGACTGCAGTTTTCTGGTGAACCTCAAAGTAATTACAGACTTAAGTGAGCTATGTCCTAGTTTTTTGTTGTTGTTGTTGTTGTTAAATCTATGTAAGATTCTCCCAGCATGTAAGCAGTTCTCAAGGAATCTTTGGTGTGTGTGTTAGTCTTCCCTGGTGGCTCAGGTAAAGAACCTGTCTGCAATGCAGGAGACCCAGGTTTGATCCTTGGGTTGGGAAGATTCCCCTGGAGAAGGGAATGTCTACTCACTCCAGTATTCTTGCCTGGAGAATCCCATGGACAGAGGATCCTGGCCGGTCCATGGTGTTGCAAAGAGTCAGACACCGCTGAGTGACTAATACTTTCACTGATGAACTGGGGAAAGGGGTGGGTGTTTAAATTTTTATTCTCTTCTCACACCCACAGACCTGAACTTGTCTTTTGTCTTTTAGCATTTCCATTTGCTTATCTCAGCTTGAATTTAAAACTGTTGGAGGATGGGAAACATAGAAGGATATTTTATTTAGAGAAAATGTTAGATGGAAAAGTGTTTCTTAAAATTTCTGGTTTACACAAACATACCAGATAGAGTGATAGAAAGACACATCTTTCAAGTGCCTCTTACATGCTAAGTGCTTTACATACCTTCATCTCATCACATCAGAGTTTTGAAGTGGATATTATGACTATTCTTCAAAAATACATTGAGACTTAGAGAGAGTGAACCACTTTAAAAAAGGTGGAAGTGCTAAGACACAGAGACAATGGATTCAAATGAAGGTCTGCCCGGACTGAAACCCATACTCTCTGTACTAAATCACTGCTAAATGCAATCTCTTAAAATAAATAAATAAATAAATAAAGTTCATTTCCAGGGGTTAGGAGTTAGGTGGCAGAACAGATCATGCTATTCCTTTACTTTGAGATCTTCCCCAGTAATACAGAAAATCTTGAAAGCAAATCTTGAAAGCAGGGAATTTGGAATGGAATTCTAATTTGTATGAGAAGTTCTACAAATCATTCTTTCATTTCCCTAATTATCAAGTCACATTAAAGATCAAAGTCAATCATTTATTTTGAATTTAAGCACTTTCAAACTATTGTTTATTTGTAACTATTAATATGTGCATGTCTTTGCCTAGCAGTGAATTAAAAATTTTCGACTATAAGCTTGAGTATTTCTTGTATTAAATAACTAACATAGGAAATTCAATATAAATTTTCTCAAATAAGACCAAAAGCCAGAGAAGAACCAATGTCATCTCCTCATTTGCAAAACGGGTTCATCCATCTATGAAATAGGCTAACTATAAGTTCTATTAAACAATGGTATCTAAAAATGCCTTGAGGTCTTTAAGAGGAAGTATCATTGGAATGCATTGTTGTTAAAACAGTAACAATGATATAGAGTGATTTGTCATAGCATAATTAAATCATATGCAAAGGTAAAGACAACACAGAGAAGTAACTACAATTCTAAACTACTATATAGTCATTACCTTTATATCCAAACACACTTTAAAGATGTTAAACAGTTTCTGATATACTTGTAACACAAAACTTAAAAGAAGGAATATCACAGAATAGATTGGACTAGATTCCCTTTTCTCTCCCTTGTATACTCACAATACATGGCTAAATTTCTATGTTTTCATAGCTTTCTAAGTACTAAAATACAGAATTTGCCTATGTTCACTCACAGGCTATTGAGAGAGACCTTTATTATCTTTGCTATTTTCTGTCTCTAATTTCTACTGTACAGTACAGATGCTCAAAATTTTGTGTTAAATATTTACTAAAAAATACATTACTGGTAATAGCTCTTAATTGAGATAAAACGATATAAGTTTTTGTAAATAGTTCTTAAGAGAAACTGTGAATTACATGCTAATGGTTTTAACAACTTTTGACAGTCCCATATTATCTGCCAAGTGAAATCTATAAAAGAACAACTCATGCATGGTGAGGGGAGAGGGTACTTTAATAAAAGAACATTGGTTAATATGTGCAAACGGGCAGCATAAGTGACAGTCTGTTCTGAGCTCCAGCAGACCTCTTAAGAGTCTATTTAAATACTTCGTATCAGATGTATTACAGAGTTGAATTAGGATGGTGGTGGTGGAATACGTGTGAAAATTCTTGACTTAGAATTGGTAGGATTTGGAGACTGATTAGATATAGTAATGCAACAGAGAGTAGCTATGTTTTTGAAGTCAGGTGTTTCTGAGGCCGGTAGCTCATTAAAGAAAAACAGAGGAGGGAGGAAGGAAGGAATGGTTCTGGGGAGATAAGACGCTTTCCATTCTGGACATGGATTCCTAACGACTTCTAAGCACTTCCTATGTGCCTTGGTAACGTATGCTGCTATCTTCTTTACATAAAAGTGATGTAATTTTGACTTATTTCCTTTTATCTACAGTGAAGGCTGAGAATAATTGCTACGTTTCCATTTTATCCTCTCAAAAAGTGTTGTCAGGTTAGCCTTTAGTATTTCCTTTGCTGGGCTAAATTTTAGTTTAACTATCCACCTGGCTTCCATTATCTGGTTCAATCATAATCATGTGTGTGTGTGTGTGTTTGTGTGTGTGCCTTTATATTTATATATATTTAAAATCACCTCTATCTGGGAAATGTAGACAAAAATGTAGACTGCATTCCATTAAAGTGAGAAGATCATTCTCAAATATGGAGAGCATGGAAATAATGCTCACAGACAGAGATTGTTACAGATGATTCATAAACCTGGGTACTCTTTAGAGGCAGACATCCATGCCATTCTTCCAGAAATTCCTCACTTCACTCATTTGAAGGGGATGGCAGTGCAACACCTTCCGATGAGTACCATTCTACTCAAACAGACTCTTTTGGGGGAAGCCCTCACTGACTTTCCATTGTGAGGCAAAGCCACATATTGTATCCTTATATTCCTCTCCTTCATAGCATTTGCAAGAATTGAGAATGCACTTCCATGTATATAATTATTTGACTAAGTCTGCTTTCACCACCAGAATATACCTTCACGAAATTATATCTATTTCTTCTCAAAATTATACTTTTAATGTTCAGTGTAAACCCTTGCAGAAACATCTAATAAATATGCAATGAAGGAGTGAAAGAGGCTGGAAAATTAATGTCAATATGGAAGAGACTTCTGAGTCTAAAATACATGATTCCATTGTTCCGTTTAACTCTAAGAAACTGATTTGTTATCCTGTCAGAAAGTTTTGGGGTATTCAGTTTTCAAAATCCAATTTATAAATGAAGAAAATATATATTACAGGAATCATATATATATATATGTGTGTGTGTGTGTATATCATATTATGACTTTTAAAACAAACATAAAATAAAACAAATGAAGATAAAGTCCTGGACAAGAAAACATATTCCCATATTAGATCTGCTGGCAAGCTTCATATGAATATGGAATAAATTGTTGATCTACTTATATGCATGAGATAGTTTGTTACAAACATTTATTTTTAGAGATTGTCACTTTCTAACTGCACAATAAATTGGTGTTATTTGCATAATAGAATTGTTTGCTACTTTGATTTTCTATCCAGATTGGGAATTATTAATATTTAGTCATACTTGAGATGGATGCTTTGTCATTGAATATGTTAAGTGTAAAGTATATATCCCCATTAAATGTTTTATTTTCATTGCTACACTAAAACACACATACTCACCAAGGCTTCAGTGTGGCCTTGTTTAATGTCTGACAGTCAACAAATATTTAATGAACTGATGTTCAAGGAGGGTCCAAGAAGTAAGAGTTCCTTTCAGTTTCAAGGATGTTTATCAGATCAGTAGCATAATTTACTTATTCAACTTTGTTATTGGTAAATTTACATAACAATTTCATGGTTGGTAAAAGGACATTTTCTAATGAACTCAACTTAATTGAAATTAAGAAATTATTAAAGTCTTAAAGTTTTATAGGCATTTTTGAGCACAAATTTTTTAACTTTAATATATAGTTTATTATAGTACATATTTAAATAGATAAATATGCAAATTTCATTTTGTGTTCTGTGACTTTCATTTTGTTTTCTTTCTTTATTCCAAAAGCAATAAACTAACAAATACCATCACCCTCCAGTAAGTAGGAAAAGACTTTGAGCACCTGATACAATGATACACTAAAAATTCTTTTCAAGAGGAAAATAGACTAGAAGATACACACCTTCTTGTATATTCTTTCCTATTGAATATGGTCATGGGTGGATATCAGATGCTGAAATATGGAGAGTTTACAGAATTGCTTAGAAATATGGAGTAAACCTCAGGGAATCAACAATATTACTGAGGCCCTCTCTTAGATGACAGCCATCCACTGAGAGGTTTTCTTTGATGCAGACAGTTAATAGTATTGACTAGGCCACCCTAAGTCCTAGTAGAGAACACTAGGATCAGACGCTAAATTCTCAAGTTTCCTTTCTATGGGAGGTTCCTTCTCTGATTCTAAAACTCTCCCAAACTTCCCTCGGTATTCTCCAATACAAAACTTGGCTATTCTATTTTTCAATGTAATCCCAAAAGTCGCTCTGAGAATTTATATCACTGACATAACTGCAAGATGCATTCTTTCTTTACTGTACTTTTCACTGCTGTGAAGACAGGGTCTTGTGTAACTACTCATCCTTCTGTCCCTCATACTCAACATGATGTCTAGAGTTTTGAAGGTGCTCAGTAATGATAGCTGAATGACTAAAACTATATTTTTAACTGTCTTACTTCACAGAAAATTTGAAGTATATAATATGCCATGCTAGCACAGTATCTAGTGCAGGGTGCCTCATTTTTCTTTTCTCAGCGTGGTTTAATGCATTATTTTCTCCTTTCCTAAAATGTAATAAGTGACTTTTAGAAAAGTTACATTCCATTATAGAACCTTGAACACAGAATATATCCATGGTAAGTCTAGGTATTACAGGTGTTATTTTGTCTTGAGTTCCACAATAAGTCTCTCTACTCCACCATCATAAAAACAAGTAATGCGCATTTTATGTGGTACTATTCAAAAGGCACTCTGGGAACAACTGGGGTTTAAAGTCAGTTATCATTGTTAAATTTCAGTTTGGGTATGTGGATACTCTGAGAGAAGGCCACTTAACCTCTGAGTTTCTTCAGATGACTTCTATCTTATAGACTTTTGTGAAGAGTAAATAAGTTAATGTACTTAAAATGCTCAGCATAATGTTTAATACAGAAAATATCTTGATAAATGGCATTATACATATTCACTACTTCTCTACCAGTATGTTTTAAGTGTTTAGGCTAACATTAGAATATAAATAAAAATGGAAACAAGAATAACAATAACAATACTTCTTTACCATATTTTAAACCAGGTCAAAGACTGAGAAAACTACCATTCTGGGGAAAAAAAAAAAAAATGATAAAGTCAAGTTGGCAATTACTTAGGAAATTTGAAGCATTGTAAGTAAATTATATCCAATAATTTTAAAGGAGGTAGTTCAATTTATGCACAGACATACTTTGACCTTTTTAAAATGTAATTGGATATGTGTATGATATGCCTACCAAGCTTTCCTAACAAAAGCTAGGGAAAGGGCAGCTCACATAGTGCTAGGCATGAAATGATTAAAAGAAATTATTGCAAGTTGTCACAGTTCAATGGGTGGGAAACGTTTAATGATATTACTCAGAGAATCATATGATTACACAGGAAATGGCATAGTGCTACACAGGAAGTGGCACCAGGGCCATAGTTCTGGCAAAAGGCTTAAGCTTAAAAGTCAACCCGGAAGATAATGTGCATGACCCAAAAAGAGTAGAGTTAAAACATCTCTTTTCTCAGAGTAGAAAAGGGAAGAACAAAGAACACTCAGAATACCACTAGAGTAAAAATTTAAGAACTGTGCAAACAAGGACACAAACATTTCCTTATGACATGTAATGACCAGCAGTCATTTTACAAATACATAGTTAAGAAAGGTGAAACCATAGAAATAAGATGGTTAAAAGATTAAAGATAACATGAATTTGAAGCAATATTAGTGAAGCTGACCTTTCCTTCATAGGAGTCCTGACAAGAATATGGAATCCTAATATAAAGGAGAAAAGAACACACAGTAACATATGTAAATGAGCACAACTTGGAAACTGCAAGAAGAGTAACAAGGCAGTGCAGTTCATTCTTTAATCCAAAATTAGCTGACATTTTCACCAAATTTTTGGTAACAAGAGAATTCAAAAACATTATCTGAGACTTCCCTGGTGGCTCAGTGGATAAGAATTTGCCTGCCAATGCAGGGGATGTGGGTTCGACCCCTGGTCCAGGGAAGATACCGTATGCCATGGAGCAACTAACCCCATGCACTATGCAGCGCAACTACTAAGCCAGTGTGCTAGGGCCTGCGAGCCTCAGCTCCTGAGCCTGCGTGCCGCAGCTACTTAAGCCTGCATGCCCGAGAGCCTGTGCTCTTAACAAGAGAAGCCACTGCAATCACAAGCTCTTGCACCCGAGGAAGAAAGAATAGCCCCTGATTGCCCCAACTAGAGAAAGCCAGTGTGCAGCAAAGGAGACCCACTGCAACCAAAACTAAATAAATAAATTTTTTTTTTAAAGAAAGTATTATCCGAATCAACTTTTAATTTGAACTCTGTAATAAGATTATATGTGTAAGACAATTGTAAAGTATAGGGCATATGCATTTGTTTGAATAGTTGTTTAGAGATTCTTTCAGTGTTAATATTCTGAGTTAAAGAACTCATCTGGGAAGTCACACAGATAACAATCTATCAAATAGATTAAATCTGAAAAGTTTTATGCAATACACTATCATCTTCACAGTATAATGCTATACTGGGCATTTTTAATATGATATGCCTATGTCTCAGAAGTTATTTATTTAAAGGAAATATTTTCTTTGAAAGTATAGTTTAAGCATCATTAAAGTCACTCTGGAAACTCTCCAAAATCTTACTTGTCAAAATTATTTGCCAAAAATCCTATGTTTGTTTTTTATTATACTAAAGAAACTAGTTTTTTTTTTAATTATTTCTAAATGGAAAAAGTCTTCTACATGATATTCTTCTTTCACACTAAACTTAGAAATTTAGCTTCAACCGAAAAAATTTGCCATAGGGCTATGACACAGTTAGCTAAATACCCTGAACTTTTTCTTCAGTAAGAAATGTGGTGATACACAGAAACATAAACACAAGATTGAAGATACATTTTTGATAGTATAAGAAAGTGTTAGCTTATTATCATGGGATGAAATTCATTTTCAACTGTTCATTGGTGCTGTGTGAAAGCATGGCTCTCTCCTGAGCTCCTTGGCACAAATCCACAGAGGAAATAAAAATTCAAATGCATATTTTCTTAGTTGAAAACACATATCATTTGCTGTTGAACAGACATCAAAGCAAAACAGAGTCAATAAAGCTAAATGACTGGTCATTGCAGTGAACTTACAGAATTTTTATTCCACCATTAACAAGGACCATTACTTCTGTAGTATTTATTGCATGACTCACACGTCAAAAATCAATCCAGCACAATGAGAACCCAGTCTAGTTGGAAAGAAAATAAAACCAAAAAAAAAAAAAGCAATGTATCATAAGCAATGAATACATAAATGCATACAGCGCATCATAAAATGCATGATGAAGAAGGACACTAGAGGATGGATGTGACTTATAGTTGTGGAAGAGGTAGTTAGGGAATCTGAAGAAGGATTAGGGTATCTCTAAGATCAAGTGGGCCTTGAAAGCATCACAAACAAAGCTAGTGGAGGTGATGGCATTCTAGTTGAGCTATTTCAAATCCTAAAAGATGATGCTGTGAAAGTGCTGCACTCAATATGCCAACAAATTTGGAAAACTCAGCAGTGGCCACAGGACTGGAAAAGGTCAGTTTTCATTCCAATCCCAAAGAAAGGCAATGCCAAAAAATGCTCAAACTATTGCACAATTGCACTCATCTCACATGCTAGTAAAGTAATGCTCAAAATTCTCCAAGCCAGACTTCAGCAATACATGAACCGTGAACTCCCTGATGTTCAAGCTGGTTTTAGAAAAGGCAGAGGAACCAGAGATCAAATTGCCAACATCTGCTGGATCATGGGAAAAGCAAGAGAGTTCCAGAAAAACATCTATTTCTGCTTTCTTGACTATGCAAAGCCTTTGACTGTGTGGATAACAATAAACTGTGGAAAATTCTGAAAGAGATGGGAATACCAGACCACCAGACCTGCCTCTTGAGAAACCTATATGCAGGTCAAGAAGTAACAGTTAGAACTGGACATGGAACAACAGACTGGTTCCAAATAGGAAAAGGAGTACGTCAAGGCTGTATATTGTCATCCTGTCGGGAGCCGCGTTAGGCATTACTGACAAAACGGAGGCGCGGCCCCAACTCCCTCTCCTCATCTCGCAGGCTCGGCCCCAGGATGAAGGAGTTAGGCCTTGTGATTCTGACTTGTTGTTTCCTTTCTTCTGTTAAGTTGGCTAGAAAGAATGTTAAGGTGCTTGAGAGAAGCATGAGAAAGCACAAAGCCTTCTGCAGTTGTGCGCAGAAAATAATCTATAAAGTAACCATTGACATTTGTTCAAGAATCTTTACAAAGAATGTTCCAGGATGAGCACTTAGGCTGCAGCTTGAAACCATGGGAAGGATTGTTGTCTGAGACCTGTTTGTGAGGGAAATATTTATGGCAAAAGAAGTTTGCTGAGTTTAGGGTTTAGGAAAAATTAAGAATAGCTAGAAGCCTTTTTAGGAGATAGTGATCTAGATGCTAGGGGCAAAAAGGATTTAGAAAGATAAGAAATAAACTGAGGAATGTAGCATGAGTTACAATGTAATCACAAGTTAAGTATAGGACACATAAGAGAAAGTAGATAATAGATAGTAAAGCCCATTCTGAGAGAATCACTGAAGCAGGAACTCTGTCTGTAGGACAACAAAGTTTTCTGGAGACAGTAAATCTGGGTAGGGAAACTGAAAATGTCAAACCTCTGACCTAATGCTTTTGTCAAAGTATGAAAGAGAACCTGAAGCTTGAAATAAACATGTAGTACCCTACTATGAGTCAGAGACTAACTCACATCATCCACGATCACATCATCTCTCTATCATCATCCACCGACACCACTCACCACTTCAGGCTGATTCCCTGGCTGCTGGAGCTGGACTCCGACAGTCACCCTGCTTATTTAACTTATATGCAGAGTACATCATGAGAAACGGTGGGCTGGAAGAAGCACAAGCTGCAATTAAGATTTCCAGGAGAAATATCAATAATCTCAGCTATGCAGATGACACCACCCTTATGGCAGAAAGTGAAGAGGAACTAAAAAGTCTCTTGATGAAAGTGAAAGAGGAAAGTGAAAAAGTTGGCTTATAGCTCAACATTCAGGAAACTAAGATCACGGCATCTGGTCCCATCACTTTATGGGAAATAGATGGGGAAACAATGGAAACAGTGTCAAATTTTATTTTTTTGGGCTCCAAAACCACTGCAGATAGTGACTGCAGCCATGAAATTAAAAGATGCTTACTCCTTGGAAGGAAAGTTATAACCAACCTAGATAGCATATTAAAAAGCAGAAACATTACTTTGCCAACAAAGGTCTGTCTAGTTAAGGCTATGGTTTTTCCAGTGGTCATGTATGGATGTGAGAGTTGGACTGTGAAGAAAGCTGAGTGCCGAAGAATTGATGCTATTTAAGTGTGGTATTGGAGAAGACTCTCGAGAGTCCCTTGGACTGCAAGGAGATCTTAAGCAGTCTATCCTAAAGGAGATCAGTCCTGGGTGTTCATTGGAAGGACTGATGCTAAAGCTGAAACTCCAATACTTTGGCCACCTGATGCGAAGAGTTGACTCATTGGAAAAGACTCTGATGCTGGGAGGGATTGGGGGCAGGAGGAGAAGGGGACGACAGAGGATGAGATGGCTGGATGGCATCACCGACTCCATGGACATGGGTTTGGGTGAACTCTGGGTATTGGTGATGGACACGGAGGCCTGGTGTGCTGCAATTCATGGAGTCACAAGGAGTCGCTGAGCAACTGAACTGAACTGAACTGAGGATGATTTAAGAACATAAGTGTGTATATGTTTTTTTCTCCATCTAGAAGGACATCAGGACTGAGGACTAAAGTAATTTCAGTACAATCAAAGTGTGAATTAAAGATGATGAATTGAGAAGTTAGTATTCACATGTATACATTACCATGTAGAGTAAGATAGATAGCTAGTGGCAACCTGTTGTATAGCAGAAGGATCATCTCGGTCCTCTCTGGTGACCTAGATGAGTGGGATTGAGGGTGGGTGGGATAAAGTGTCCAAAAGAGAGTGGGTATATGTATATGTGTGGCTGATTAACTTCACTGTACAGCAGAAACATAACATTGTAAAGCAACTATACCCCAATTAAAAAAAAAAAAAGACAGTGGGGGCTGAAGGAGATGTGGGGAAAGGTGCATCAAATATGAAAGCCCCTCTATGATCAGATCCCTAATTTCTACTCCTATTTATGGAAGGGAAGTGGAAAACCATTAGATGATTTTAAGTAATTTAAAATTTTGCAAACACAAATAAGATTCCTTTGTCTACTGTTGGAGAGGACCAAGGCTGAGCATGAAATCATTTCAGGAGCTATGGCAGTGTTTCAAGTGAGTGACTGCAGTACCTTCAAAGAGGATATCAGTGGTAAGAATGAAAACAATTTAGATGACTTGAGAGGGGATGCAGAACTAATGCATAAATTTTAGTGACATTTTTTCTGTGTAAAGCTGAAGCTGATGTTACAGTTTAGACTATGGACAAAAGTATCTGTAGCTATGTCACCCAACGTCATACTCAGTAGAACTGACATGAAGTACCATCAATCTTAGTATGACCTCAGTGACACCATTCTTCTGCTGGTCTTGACAATGCCAAGCAACACCAACCTAGCTTCTTAACGGGACTGCACTAGTGAGTCAGCCAGGCACAGAGGACTCTGCAAGAAGCACAGAAAAGTCCATGAGGCTCTGCTCAGAATTACAGAACATGATGGCAAAAGGATTATGCAGGGGTCTAGTGATTTAACCCACCATTACCTTGGGTTCTGCCACTACTTTCTCTCTCTTATCTTGTTTTATTTTCCTTAATAGCATTCCTTACCACTTGATATATGTTTATTTGCCTATTTACTTTATGCCTCTCTCATTATCTCCCCTCATTTCTAAGCCATGTAAACTTAATGAGATGAGGGAATATACCTTTTCTCCTTCTAAATCTTTGCACAATGAGAGAAGGACCAACTATATTATGTATAAATCAGAGTTGGTGAGATTTTAGGGTACTAGGTTTTCTATAAAGTTGCATAATTATTCTTTAAAATGGGCATGAGCAATTCTTTTGTGAAAAAAAAATTACTAGAAGGAAGGAAGGAACAGAGAGAGGGAAGGAGGAAGGAAGATAGAAACACAGTAGGAAAAACTTCTTTTATAGTGTGAAAAGTTTTGTATAATGTATTTAGTTAAACCATGATCTAGGAATGCTGTTTTTTTATTCTTAATATATTTTCCTTTGGTATTAAAAAATCAAATATAATCATATGCCATTAATAGTCTGTACATTCTGTGAAATCTCTTTTATATCTATGTCCTCTTATTGAAACTGCAAGCATCTCTTAATCTCAGGAATAATTTTTCTAGTTTCTTTTCAATGAGAAAATCCAGAATATTAAATAAATAATCATCTGCTTAATTGAAATAGAGCTGTGATATTCTTCAAAACTACAAGGTAATTTTAAGTACGAAATTTTGTTCTATGTTTCTACTATAGTAAACAAGTTCACAATGGTAATATCTGGAAGCAAAATATACCATTTCTTATCTTGTACTTGTCAGACAGTATATTAACTACCATATGCATGTTAGAATATTCCGTTCTCAAAACACATCTTTAAATTAGAAATATTCTCATTTCACAGATTAAAAAAAAAAGATTAGAGAAAAAATTCCAAATTAACTTGAATCACTATCAGCAAAACTGAAATTGAAATCTAGGTCTCTTTATTTCCAGAGTCTATATTTTTCTCAACATATAAATACTTGTTCTTATTCTGTTTTGTTACTGTAGCTGTGAATAAGTCTAAATTTTCTGAATAACTCAATAAACGTTTATCAAGTGCTATTACATATGCTTGCCTGCTTGACTATATATCCATCTATATGTACTTTATCATTCTTTGTAAACTGCCTTACTTCCTTCTCATAGCAAAGATTTATTCAACACAGTAAGATAAAATCTATTTTAAAATAAACAAGAACAATAAAGTAGAAGAGGAGTAACTGTGACTAATAAAGATGGAGCTGGGATAAGGTGACTGTGCTACATATATAAGGTCAGTTCAGTTCAGTTCAGTTCAGTCACTCAGTCGTGTCTGACTCTTTGTGACCCCATGAATCGCAGCACGCCAGGCCTCCCTGTCCATCACCAACTCATGGAGTTCACTCAGATTCACATCCATCGAGTCAGTGATGCCATCCAGCCATCTCATCCTCTGTCGTCCCCTTCTCCTCCTGCCCCCAATCCCTCCCAGCATCAGAGTCTTTTCCAATGAGTCAATTTTTTACATTATCCGTCTCAAAGCTTTTCTTTCTAAAGAGAATGATTAGAAAAATAATACAGAAGAAAGGCTGTTAATTACATTAATTTGGCTTCAGAAAGAGAATTCCTGGACAAGATTACCAAATGGACAAGATTAAACATGGACAAGATTACCAAATAAAATTGTTTCATATCAAAACTTTGGGGACATTTAATGGAATAGCCTGTCTCTTATACACATCTCCACACCACAGTCCAAAAGCATCAATTCTTCAGTGCTCAGCTTTCTTCACAATCCAACTCTCACATCCATATAAGACCACAGGAAAAACCATAGCCTTGATTAGACAGACCTTAGTCGGCAAAGTAATGTCTCTGCTTTTGAATATGCTATGTTGGTCATAACTGTTCTTCCAAGGAGTAAGTGTCTTTTAATTTCATGGCTGCAGTCACCATCTACAGTGATTTTGGAGCCCAAAAAAATGAAGTCTGACATTGTTTCCACTGTTTCCCCATCTATTTCCCATAAAGTGATGGGACTGGATGCCATGATCTTCATTTTCTGAATGTTGAGCTTTAAGCCAACTTTTTCGCTTTCCTCTTTCACTTTCATCAAGAGACTTTTTAGTTCCTCTTCACTTTCTGCCATAAAGGTGGTGTCATCTGCATATCTGAGGTTATTGATATTTCTCCTGGCAATCTTGATTCCAGCTTGTGTTTCTTCCAATCCAGCGTTTCTCATGATGTACTCTGCATAGAAGTTAAATAAGCAGGGTGACAATATACAGCCTTAATGTAGTCCTTTTCCTATTTGGAA
>SJYT01054813.1:109821-178845 GCA_006410635.1 Cephalophus harveyi | reverse complement strand
TACAATGTCACGAACCTCATTCCATAGTTCTTCAGGCACTCTATCTATCAGATCTAGGCCCTTAAATCTATTCCTCACTTCCACTGTATAATCATAAGGGATTTGATTTAGGTCATACCTGAATGGTCTAGTGGTTTTCCCTACTTTCTTCAATTTGAGTCTGAATTTGGTAATAAGGAGTTCATGATCTGAGCCACAGTCGGCTCCTGGTCTTGTGTTTGTTGACTGTATAGAGCTTCTCCATCTTTGGCTGCAAAGAATATAATCAATCTGATTTCGGTGTTGACCATCTGGTGATGTCCATGTGTAGAGTCTTCTCTTGTGTTGTTGGAAGAGAGTGTTTGCTATGACCAGTGCATTTTCTTGGCAAAACTCTATTAGTCTTTGCCCTGCTTCATTCCACATTCCAAGGCCAAATTTACCTGTTACTCCACGTGTTTCTTGACTTCCTACTTTTGCATTCCAGTCCCTTATAATGAAAAGGGCATTTTTGGGGGGTGTTAGTTCTAAAAGGTCTTGTAGGTCTTCATAGAACCGTTCAGCTTCAGCTCCTTCAGCATTACTGGTTGGGGCATACACTTGGGTTACTATGATATTGAATGGTTTGCCTTGGAAATGAACAGAGATCATTGTGTCATTTTTGAGATTGCATCTAAGTACTGCATTTCAGACTCTTTTGTTGCCCATGATGGCTACTCCATTTCTTCTGAGGGATTCCTGCCCACAGTAGTAGATAAAGAAGGTAAACTTACTCAAAGCTAATAAAAAATTAATCATTAAATCATTTCTAACACTCATACCATTGACATAATATGGATTAGCTATAACATTTACAGTTGGTATTATGGCAAAACAAACAAACAAACAGAAAAACTGCACAGAGCTTTATTCTGGGTAAATATAATTATTCCTGATGGTGAAAAATGAAAATTCTCTGATATGATTAGTGTGTTTGTCCATTAGTAACCACCCAAGCCAGACTCAGTAAGTGAACTGCTGAAATCATAAACAGCACTCTCTAGTACACACAAAGACTTTTGCAGGCTCTTTTGCATCAAGTCTCTCAACGTAACTAATTGCATCATAGCCAAATTTGACTTACCCAGTACAGTTGTATGGTAACTGAAGTTAGTGCTGTCAGTATGACACTTGACAGGTTTAATTTGCAAATAAATTTTACAATACCAAGAAGAACATTTCTATCATGTGTGGGGCAACATGTGTCCATGTTGGGACAGACTCTATGACAAGGGGCTGTGGGCAGCCTCTAGGAGCTGAAGATGATTTCTAATCAACATTCAACAGGAAGCCAAGACTTTTAGTCCCACAGCTGCAAAGAAAATATATTCAGCCAACAATGCAATTGAATTTGGAACTGGATTCTCCCCCACTCAAGCCTCCACATGAGAATGAAGTGCAGCTGAAACCCTGGTTGCAAACTACCGAGATTCTAAGCAGAGAACTCAGTAAAGCCAAGTTCAGACTCCTGACTCACACAAACTGTGAGATAACAAATGTGTGCTTTTTTTAATCCAGTAAGTGTGTGATAATTTGTAACCTGCATAGAAAACTTTATCTAAATATGTGCTTTCTCTAGCCTACAAAAGGAAGAGTATATATTATTTCATGCCACAGAATCTTGATACATTCATTCAGAAGCAACATACATTGCTTTAGCTGGAATTTTATTATCAGACAAAGTCATCATGTAAATGATCAAAAGGATAGGAAAATGTGTTACTGCTATAAACCTAAAAGAGGTGAATAACTGGAATATATGTGGAAATAGCACCAATGACAATCACATGCCTTTTACAGTGTGTAATTTTCTGTCAAACAAGACATAAACTGTGATGGAAATAAATATCCTAAATTAATATAATAGAAGGAGAATTACCCAGTGATAAATCAGAGCTTTTATGACAGTCACACTTCTTCAGTAGATCTGTGATTAAAATTCTTCCCAGAATAAATGCAATCAATAAATATTCCCCTATCAGAAGAGTAACATCAAAAACAAATATTTGTTAACCACAGTAAATACTTTTACAAATAATTATTTTACTGATATAGTAAGATAATACTACTCATTAGAATTCATTATTATATTTTCCTATTATCTCAGCAAACATATCAAACATGCTTTAAAAAAGCAGTGCCAAACTTTCACTCTCATTTTTTCCTTAACCATCTATTCTAATGTATCATAAAATAAATCTCAGCAAATTAAAAAAACAACTTTTGTAAAATACATAAAGTTTTGGTTCCCTAGTTACTAATGAATTTGACCTTCAAGTTTAGTAAATTTTTAGCTGACTTACAGAAAATAAGGCTCCCTGATGAATTAGATAAAAATCCACCTGCAGTGTGGGAGAAATGGGTTTAATTCCTGGGTTGGGAATATCCCTTGGAGGAGGGCATGACAACCCACTCCAGTATTCTTGCCTGGAGAATCCCCATGGACAGAGGAGCCTGCTGGGCTACAGTCCATGAAGAGTTGGACGTGACTGAGTGACTAAGCACAGCACAGAAAATAGTTACAATCTAAACAAGTACATGTATTTATGTTTAGTCTATCCAACTAACCCATATAAACATTCTGACCTTGACTTTTCATTTTGTGTCAAAAAATTAAAAACATAAAATCACATAAACATCTCTACTCAATATACTAGAGCCACCTAGTATATTGTATGCGTATTTGAATTTAAGAACATATTTGAAACAGTCAAGTTTAGGGCTTGAAAATCTTTCGTTTCCAAGATCACGATAGTAAACTACTTGTAAAAATGTCTCTACAATAGAACTCAAGTACATTTGTAGATAAAATATATAGGATGAGAAGAGCTTGATATCTCTTTTTACTTGGTTTAGTACAAAATCTGCTTATTGAAAATGATATGAAAATTACTAATTTATATAGGTATCTGTACGTGGCTCTGAAAGTTTAAGGATAAATTTAATGTAACCCAAAGCCCATGTCAGGGACTGGGGGAGTTCATTTGATGTTACAATTCCATTTCTTTATGTGTAAATATAGTTTTTTTTTTTTTAATAGTATTTTCTGAGAGACTATCAACTAATAAAGAAGCACACGTTGGTACTCAGGGTGGATGGTTGATCATGGAATAGTTCCTAAAGAAACTTAAAATAATAAGTAGTGTTGTCTTCTTTTTTTTTTTTAATGTAGTTTTTAGTGGTTACTATTTTCATGATCTTGCTAAAGACTTTAAATGAATTTACAGTTGTTCATCATAACAATCTTAAGTCAAATTTACCAACACATCAATGAGGATATTAGAGCTTAGGCAGATCCAGTAAGCTAGTCAAGATCACACAGCTATTACTAATAAATGGTGGAACTTGGATTCTAGAAGATGAGATTTTCACTTACTTGACCATCCTACCTCTGAAAGAGCAAATAAGAGTCCACAAGAAAGTGCAGAAACTTTCAGCATAAAGGTGGGCAGAGGTAGCAAATACCATGATAAAAGCCATTCTAAATGATGGAGATTAGGATAAAATTAAGGAAGTAGAAGTCTAATTATTAATAAAGCTGAGTCCATCATGGGCTTCCCAGGTGGCACTAAGTGCTAAAGAACACGCCTGTCAACGCAGGAGACATAAGATATGTGGGTTTGATCACTGAGTTGGGAAGATTCCCTGGAGCAGGGCATGGCAACCCACTCCAGTATTCTTGCCTGGAGAATCCCATGGACATAGAAGCCTGGCACACTACAGTCCATAGGATCACAAAGAACTGGACATGACTGAAGTGACTGAGCAAGCACATGATATATATATATATATATACATACACACACACACAAACATATATATATATATATATATGTCATAAAAGAAAGAGCATTACCACTGAAGGTTAATAGGAAGAGATTATAAGGGAATATTATGAACAGGTATATACCAACAAATTAGATAGCTTAGATGAAATGCAAAATTTCTAAGGACATAAACTACCAATACTGACTCAAGGGAAAAAAAAAATTGTATAATCTTACACCAAGCAAGAATGAATTAGTGATTTTAAATTCTCACAGAGAAAAACCCAGAATCAGAGGACTTTACTTGTGAATCCTATCAAATATTTCTTTAAAAAAAAGAATTAACAACCTTTCACAAACTTTTCCCAAAACAGAAGAGGAAGAAAAATATCCCCACTCAGTCTAGAAAATTCAGTACTAAGCTAATGCCAAAATCAGATAAAGACATCTCAAGAAAAATCCAATGCAATATTTCTTACAAATATAGATGCGAAAACCACCAGCAACATACTAGCAAACTAAAGCCAGAAATACATAAAAAAGCATTACGCATATGACTAAGTGGGATATATTTCAGGAATTCACAAAAAATGTATTCAATGTATGCACACAAATCAATATGGCACATGATATTAATAGAAAAATGGACAAAAACTAAATAATTCACTCAAAAAATTCAAAAGGATCATTTGGGAAAATTATATACCATCTCATGATTCATACAAACCAGAATCAACAAATTAAGAATAGAAGAGAACATTTTCAACCTCATAAAGCTTATCGCTAAAACACCCATCAATAAATCATATTGGTGAAAAGATACAAAACACAAAAATTTCCTATATATTAGGAACAAAATAAGCATGTCTAATTGCACTGCTTCACTCAACATTTTACTACTGAAGGTTCAGGCCAGAGCAAAGAGGCAAAATAAAAAGAAATGATAGTCAAAATGTAAAGGAAAAGTAAATATATTCCATTTTCAGATGGCAGATCTTGTGTTTATAGTTCAGTTCAGTTCAGTCGCTCAGTCATGTCTGACTCTTTGTGACCCCATGAATCACAGCATGCCAGGCCTCCCTGTCCATGACCAACTTCTGGAGTCCAACCAAACCCATGTTCATTGAGTTGGTGATGCCATCCAACCATCTCATCCTCTATCGTGCCCTTCTCCTCCTGCCCTCAATCTTTCCAACATCAGGGTCTTTTCAAATGAGTCAGCTCTTCACATCAGGTGGCCAAAGCATTAGAGTTTCAGCTTCAACATCAGTCCTACCAATGAACACCCAGGACTGATCTCTTTTAGGATGGACTGGCTGGATCTCTTCACAGTCCAAGGGACTCTCAAGAAGACTCTCAAGAGTCTTCTCCAACACCACACTTCAAAAGCATCAATTCTTCAGTGCTCAGCTTTCATTAGAGTCCAACTCTCAAATCCATACATGATCACTGGAAAAACCATAGCCTTGACTAGACAGATCTTTGTTGACAAAACAATGTCTCTGCTTTTTAATATATTGTCTAGGTTGGTCATAACTTTCCTCCCAAGAAGTAAGCGTCTTTTAATTTCATGGCTGCAGTCACCATCTGCAGTGATTCTGTTTTTGCAGTGATTCTGCAGCCACTGTTTCTCCATCTATTTGCCATGAAGTGAGGGGACTGGATGCCATGATCTTCGTTTTCTGATGTTGAGCTTTAAGCCAACTTTTTCGCTCTCCTCTTTCACTTTCATCAAGAGGCTTTTTAGCTCCTCTTCGCTTTCTGCCATAAGGGTGGTGTCATCTGCATATCTGAGGTTACTGATATTTCTCCTGGCAATCTTGATTCCAGCTTGTTCTTCCTCCAGCCCGGTTTTTCTCATGATGTACTCTGCAAATAAGTTAAATCAGCAGGGTGACAATATACAGCTTTGAAGTACACCTTTCTCTATTTGAAACCAGTCTGTTGTTTGCTTTCTGCCATAAGGGTGGTGTCATCTGCATATCTGAGGTTACTGATATTTCTCCTGGCAATCTTGATTCCAGCTTGTTCTTCCTCCAGCCCGGTTTTTCTCATGATGTACTCTGCAAATAAGTTAAATCAGCAGGGTGACAATATACAGCTTTGAAGTACACCTTTCTCTATTTGAAACCAGTCTGTTGTTCCATGTCCAGTTCTAACTGTTGCTTCCTTACCTGCATACAGATTTCTCAGGAGTCAGGTCAGGTGATCTGGTATTCCCATCTCTTGAAGAATTTTCCACAGTATGCCTTGATTCACACATTGAAAGGCTTTGTCATAGTCAATAAACCAGAAGTAGACGTTTTTCTGGAATTTTCTTGCTTTATCAATGATCCAGTGGATGCTGGCTATTCGGTCTCTGGTTTCTCTGCATTTTCTAAAATCAGCTTGAACATCTGAAATTTCATGGTTCACATAATGTTGAAGCCTGGCTTGGAGAATTTTGAGCATTACTTTACTAGCATGTGAGATGAGTGCAATTGTGCGGTAGTTTGAGTATTCTTTGGCATTGCCTTTTTTTGGGATTGGAATGAAAACTGACCTTTTCCAGTCCTGTGGCCACTGCTGACTTTTCCAAATTTGCTGGCACATTCAGGGCAGCACTTACACAGCATCATTTTTTAGGAATTGAAATATCTCAACTGGAATTCCATCACCTCTACTAGCTTTGTTCACAGTATTGCTTCCTAAGGCCCATTTGACTTCCCATTCCAGGATGTCTGGCTCTAGGTGAGTGATCATACCATCATGATTATCTAGGTCGTGAAGATCTTTTTTGTATAGCTCTTCTGTGTATTCTTGTCACCTCTTCTTAATGTCTTCTGCTTCTGTTAGGTCATACCATTTCTGTCCTTTATTGTGCCCATCTCTGCATGAAATGTTCCCTTGGTATCTATAATTTTCTTGAAGAAAATGTACAGGATACAAATTAATATAAAAATATCAAATATATTTTTATATATTATCAATTAACCATCCAAAGTAAAGTTAATTAAACAATTTCATTTACAATAGCATCAGAAAGAAATACACAGAAATAAACTTAACAAAACAAAGATTTGTACAGTAAAACTACAAAACATTATTGAAAGACAGTAAAAGGTACAGTAAATGGAAAAGACATCTTATGTTTATCAATTAGAATATTTAATACAGTTGGGATGACAGTATTTACCAAATGTATCTAACTCAACACCATCCCTAGCAAAATTTCAGCTGTTTTTTTTTTTCATAACCTGACAAGATGAACTTTAGTCACATCCAGAAATTCAAGAGATCTATAACAGACAACATAATCTTGAAAAAGAACAAAGTTGGAGGACTCACACTTTCCAATTTCCTAATTTACTGCAAGACAACAGTAATCAAAACATTGTAGTACTAGAATTAGGACAGAAACATATATTAATGAAATAGATTTGAGAGTCCAAAAATGAACCCATTCACCTATTAGGCTCCCCCGTCCCTGGGATTCTCCAGGCAAGAACACTGGAGTGGGTTGCCATTTCCTTCTCCAATGTAAGAAAGGGAAAAGTGAAAGAGAAGTCGCTCAGTCGTGTCCGACTCTTAGCGACCCCATGGACTGCAGCCCACCAGGCTCCTCTGTCCATGGGATTTTCCAGGCAAGAGTACTGGAGTGGGGTGCCATTGCCTTCTCCGCCATTCACCTATAGCCAACTGATTTTTGACAAAGGAGCCAAAATCATTTAAACAAGGAAAGAACAATCTTTTAAACAAATGGTGCTGTCATAGCTGTTTATCCACATGCGTAAGAATAAAATTGGACTTCTTACTCAGACTCTACATAGAAATTAATTCAAACTGTATGATTGCCCTAAATAAGATCTAAAACTAACCTAAAACTATAAGACACTTAGAAGAAAACTTAGGAGTGATTCTTCTCAACTTTCGCTTAGACAAAGCTTTCTTATACACAACAACTAAAGCACAAGTGACGAAAGAAAATGTAGACGATTGACCACTTCCTAAGGTGTCACAGCAATGTCAAATTGCTCTAGAAGTTTCTAAACTCTTATTTGTGTACTTAACTACTGCATCCTGATAACAAAGAATTTATGTAAGTAGTGGCTCAGTTGTAAACAATCCTTCTCACAAAGCAGGAAATGTAGGTTCGAACCCTGGGTTGATAAGATCCCCTGGAGAAGGTAAAGGCTACTCACTCCAATATTCTTGCCTGGGAAATTCCATGGACAGAGGATCCTGGTGGGCTACAGCCCACAGGGCCGCAGAAGAGTTGGACACAACTTAGAGACTAAACGACAACAACAAAAAAAATTAGTCCCTGAAGCCTATTTTGAGTTGTACTAGTCGAGTTAATTAAAAAGAAAGAAAAATGAAAAGGGAGGTATATAGGTAATGAGAGACGTAGATAGGGAAGGATGAGGGAAGGAAAGAAGGAAGGAAAGGAAGCAAACAGGAAAAGTAATGCTCTCGAGTATAACAAGCTTCATCTTTAATAGAAACTGAAATAGTCAATTGAAATTAACAACAATTTAATAAAGTATCAACACAACTGCTTTGTTCATCAAGCACTCTAAAGGCCCAGGATCACTAAATAGATATACTTTCAGAGTTGTCAACAGACCCATTCTGAGTAACCAAAATATATAAATAATTATAGCAGTTAAACTTTGAAATGGCACTTTTAATTGAAAGTTTTCTGCCCAAAGACTTACAATATGCTTTCAGCAAAACTTTGGGGTTTTATTAGGGCATACAACTATAAAATATGTTATAGAAAGTAATTACCAATGGTTATTATTTGCTCAGGAAGAGAAATCAATAAGTAGATAAATGTCCTACTATTCTATGACTATTCTATTCTATCCTGCAGCCCATGGGGTCACAGAATCAGAAACGACTGAGCGACTGAACTGAACTGAATTGAATTCTATGACGACATTATAATGGATACATAAGAGGTTGTGCTATTTTTCAGGGGAAGTAAACAAAATACCATCCATATGGCCTGTGTTTATATATTCCCTTCTAAGCTTTCTGTAAGCGGTATACTGGAGGGCTACTTTTTCTATGTTGCTAGACTAGGATGCCCTTACTTGCATGTGAAGTATTTAAGTTTAAGGTCAATCATTTGCTCTCTCACTTCAATTAAGAGGGCATGGCCTCATAGTTTAATTTACAACAGCTAGTTAAACTCCCTAGAAAATGCTTTAGAGTGCCCAAATAGCAATTAGTCATTGGGAAAAAAAAAAAAAAAAGATGCAGCAGAGTCCAAATAACTATCAGATTAGCACATATATCACACAAATTATTTTATTAACTCATTAGTAAAGTGCTTGGGTTAAAGAAATGGTGTTTTCTAAACTGTATAAAGATTCTAGGAAAAATTAAAAATTAGATTAAATGTATATTATATTGACAAGTAAACTAAAGAGAAAAATGATTCTTTGGCAACTTTCTGTTGGTTTTAGGAAAAAAAAAAGATGCTTCTTGTTTTTTAAAACACAGTTTGATATTATTTGTTTCCATATTTTAATTTGTCTCATATCAATGTTTTGATAATCTAAGTGACTTATAAGTCAAAGGAGAAAAGGAGAGGTATTATAAAGAGTAGTAGCTATCATTTGATTGGCACTTCTATATAAAGATCCATGAAAATACCAAAGATTTAAAGAATGAGTTATAATGACCTTATTGACCTCGTTTGTCAAAAGCTTTTTTTTTTTTTTTTTCAAAATCTAAGTAGCAGAGGCATATTTAACCACAGAATTCTCTTTGGAGTATCAGTTCAGTCACAGGAGGAGAAGGGGACAAGAAAAGATGAGATTGTTGGATGGCATCACCGACTTGATGGACATGAGTTTGAGCTAGCTCCAGGAGTTGGTGATGGACAGGGAAGCCTGGCATGCTGCAGTACATGGGGTGGGTTGCAAAGAGTTGGAAGGACTGAGCAACTGAACTGAACTGAAACATATATCGCCTAATTCAAGGTGATGGACAGAGAAGCCTGGCATGATGTTCATCACCAACTCCCAGAGGTAGCTCAAACTCATGTCCACCGAGTCGGTGATGCCATCCAAATATCTCATTTTCTGCTGTCCCCTTCCCCTCCTGCCTTCAATCTTTCCCAGCATCAGGGTCTTTTCCAATGAGTCAGTTCTTCACATCAGGTGGCCAAAATATTAGAGCTTCATCTTCCGTCCTTTAAATGAATATTCAGGACTGATTTCCTTTAGGATTAACTGGTTGGATCTCCTTGCAGNCTGCTGTCCCCTTCCCCTCCTGCCTTCAATCTTTCCCAGCATCAGGGTCTTTTCCAATGAGTCAGTTCTTCACATCAGGTGGCCAAAATATTAGAGCTTCATCTTCCGTCCTTTAAATGAATATTCAGGACTGATTTCCTTTAGGATTAACTGGTTGGATCTCCTTGCAGGCCAAGTGACTCTCAAGAGTCTTCTCCAACAACACAGTTCAAAAGCATCAATTCTGTGCTCAGCATTCTTTATAGTTCAACTCTCACATCCATACATGACTACTGGAAAAACCATAGCTTTGAGTAGATGGACCTTTGTCAGCAAAGTAACATCTCTGCTTTTTAATATGTTGTCTAGGTTGGTCATAACTTTTCTGAGGAACAGATGTCTTTTTATTTCATGGCTGCAGTCACCATCTACAGAGATATTGGAACCCAAGAAAATAAAGCCTGCCACTGTTTCCATTGTTTCCCCATCTTTTTGCCATGAAGTGATGGGAAAGTGAAAGTGAAAGTGAAGTCGCTCAGTCATGTCCAACTCTTTGCGACCCCATGGACTGTAGCCTACCAGGCTCCTCCCTCCATGGGATTCTCCAGGCAAGAGTACTGGAGTGGGTTGCCATTTCCTTCTCCAGGGGATCTTCCCGACCCAGGGATCAAACCTGGGTCTCCAGCATTCCAGGCAGATGCTTTAACCTCTGAGCCCCCAGAACCGAAGTGATGGGACCAGATGCTATTATCTTTATTTTTTGGATGTTGAGTTTTAAGCAAGATTTTTCACTCTCCTCTTTCATTTTCATCAAGAAGCTCTTTAGTTCCTCTTTGCTTCTTTCATAAGGGTGGTGTCATCTGCATATCTGATGTATTGGTATTTCTCCCAACAATCTTGATTCCGTGCTTCATCCAGTCTGGTATTTAGCATGATATACTCTGCATATTGGTAAATAAGGAGGGTGACAATTACAGCCTTGACATACTCTTTTCCCAATTGGGAACCAGTCTGTTGTTCTATGTCTGGTCCTAACTGTTGCTTCTTGTACTGCATACAGATTTCTCAAGAGGCAGGTCAGGTGGGCTGGTATTCCCATCTCTTGAAGAATTATCCAGTTTGTTGTGATCTACACAGTCAAAGGCTTTAATGTAATCAATAAGGCAATAGTAGATATTTTTCTGGAATTTTCTTGCTTTTTCTATGATCTAACAGAAGTTAGCAATTTGATCTCTGATTCTTCTGCCTTTTTGAAATCCAGCTTGAACATCTGGAAGTTCACAGTTCACATAATGTTGAAGCCTGGCTTGGAGAATTTTGAGCATTACTTTGCTAACATGTGAGATGAGTGCAATTGTGCTACTGCATACAGATTTCTCAAGAGGCAGGTCAGGTGGGCTGGTATTCCCATCTCTTGAAGAATTATCCAGTTTGTTGTGATCTACACAGTCAAAGGCTTTAATGTAATCAATAAGGCAATAGTAGATATTTTTCTGGAATTTTCTTGCTTTTTCTATGATCTAACAGAAGTTAGCAATTTGATCTCTGATTCTTCTGCCTTTTTGAAATCCAGCTTGAACATCTGGAAGTTCACAGTTCACATAATGTTGAAGCCTGGCTTGGAGAATTTTGAGCATTACTTTGCTAACATGTGAGATGAGTGCAATTGTGCAGTAGTTTGAACATTCTTCCCTGGTGGACTTCCCTGGTGGCTCAGATGGTAAAGCGTCTGTCTACAATGCGGGAGACCCGGGTTCAATCCCTGGGTTGGGAAGATCCCCTGGAGAAGGAAATGGCAATCCACTCTAGGACTATTGCCTGGAAAACCCCATAGACAGAGGAGCCTGGTAGGCTACAGCCCATGGGGTCACAAAGAGTCAGACACGACTGAGCGATTTCACTTCACTTCACTTCATTTGAATATTCTTTGGCATTCCCTTTCTTTGGAATTGAAATGAAAACTGACCTTTTCAAGTCCTGTGGCCACTGCTGAGTTTTCCAAATTTGCTGGCATACTGAGTACAGCACTTTCACAGCATCATCTTTTAGGATTTGAAATAGCTCAACTGGAATTTCATCACCTCCACTAGCTTTGTTCATAGTGGTGCTTCCTAAGGCCCACTTGACTTCACATTCCAGGATGTCTGGCTCTAGATGAGTGTTGACATCATTGTGGCTATCTGGGTCATGAAGATCTTTCTTTGTATAGTTCTTCTCTGTATCTTGCCACCTTTTTTTTAATGCCTTCTGCTTCCGTTAGGTCCATACCATTACTGTCCATTATTGTGCCCATCTTTTCATGAAATGTTCCCTTGGCATGTCTAATTTTCTTGATGAGATCTCTAGTCTTTCCCATTTTATTTATTTCCTCTATTTCCTTGCTTTGATCATTGAGGAGGGCTTTCTTATCTCTCCTTGCTATTCTTTGGAACCGTGCATTCAGATGGGTATATCTTTTATTTTCTCCTCTGCCTTTAGCTTCTCTTCTCTTCTCAGCTATTTATAAGGTTTCCTCGGACAGTAGGCCTTTTCCTTTTTGCATTTCTTTTCTTTAGGGATAGTCTTGACTGAATGGTCTAGTGGTTTTCCCTACTTTTCTCAATTTAAGTTTGAATTTTGCAATAAGGAGTTCATGATCTGAGCCACAGTCAGCTCCTGGTCTTGTTTTTGCAGACTGTATAGAGCTTCTCCACCTTTGATTGCAAAGAATATAATCAATCTGATTTCAGTATTGACCATCGGGTGATGTCCACGTGTAGAGTCATCTCTTGTGTTGATGGAAGTGGGAGTTTGCTATGACCAGTGTGTTCTCTTGGCAAAATTCTGTTAGCCTTTGCCCTGCTTTATTTTGTACTTCAAGGCCAAATTTGCCTCTTACTTCAGGTATCTCTTGACTTCCTACTTTTGAATTCCAGACCCCTATGATGAAAAGGACATCATTTTTTGGTCTTAGTTCTAGAAGGTCTTGTAGGTCTTCACAGAACCATTTAACTTCAGCTTCTTCAGCATTAGTGGTTGGGGCATAGGCTTGAATTCCTGTGATACTGAATTGTTTGCCTTGGAATTGAACAGAGATCATTCTGTTGTTGTTTTAGACTGCACCCTAATACTGCCTTTCAGACTCTCTTGTTGACTATAAGGGGTACTCCATTTCTTCTAAGGAATTCTTGCCCACAGTAGTAGATATAGCAGTCAGCTGAATTAAATTCGTCCATTCTGGTCCATTTTAATTCAGATTCCTAAAATGTTGATATTCACTCTTGCCATCTCCTATTTGACCACTTTCAGTTTACTCTGATTCCTATACCTAACTTTCCAGGTTCCTATACAATATTTTTCCTTACAGTATCAGATTTTACTTCCATCACTAGTCACATCCAGAACTGGGCATTGTTTTTGCTTTGGCTCCATCTGTTCATTCTTTCTGGAGTTATTTCTCCACTCCTTTCTAGTAGCATATCGGGCACCTACCATCCTGGGGAGCACATCTTTCAGTGTCATATCTTTTCACCTTTGCATACTGTTCCTGGGATTCTCAAGGCAAGAATACTGAAGTGGTTTGCCATTCCCTTCTCCAGTGGATCACATTTTCCTATACTTTGGAAGTATAATCAAGTGCTTTTGTGGAGAGGGGCTCATACCTCAAAAGTGCATAAATCATTAAACTCTTTTCCCTGATACTGAAACCTTTTATTGATTAAATGTCTTGCTATAGGAGGAAATGTCAGTGTCAAGACAATTGTGTGTGTCTTGTGAAAAGTACATATTCACTTTGGTCTTTGGGAAACAATGCCATGTTGCTATGACAACTACTGCAAGATTACTTCTTTTCAAATAAATATGTACACACATGCACACACACATAACCTTTCACATGCATTTTCATATATATGCAACCTATTCCAAGAGTATTTATATTCCTAGGCACAGAAATAACTAAACAATAGGAAAATCATAAAAAAAAAAATACTCGCTTTTTCTTCCTTCTTACTAAATATTAATTGAATCAGTAAGGGCCCAAGACAAATTATCTTAATGTAGGTATTAGCTATTCAAATGAAAGATGTTAGAAACTAAGGGTTGACCCAGGTAACCTGGTGATCTTAATATTCATATTGACATTGGATTTCTACTTCTAAAATAGGGTGTTAAACTTTCTATTAAAAGAAAAAGGTTAAGTTTAAAATTACCGAATTAAGTGTCTTCAGAAGTCATTTTTTGTGTTTTTCTTTTGATTTGTGACACACTGTGATTCAAACCTATACCACTTGTATAATCTTTGTTTTTCTATATCCTCAAACTACCTGCAGCCTTACTAATTTATAATTTATTGATTTGCTTTTATATGAAAATATATTGATATGAAAAGGAAATTTTAAATTACTCGAGTAAGAGAAAGCAATATTGCTTGTCATAAAATAAAGCAACTGCACAAGAAAATGCATAAATTCTCTCATCTATGTACCATCAAACATAATCTTTTGTAGAACTACTGAATTTTTAATATACTAGAAAATACTTCAATCAACTCTACAGCATGCTCAACAAGTGTCTACTTGATCATTACCCCTACAGACATGGAACTCATCACAGTCAAGGAAAATTATTCTTCAAATAAAATATTCTACTCCATATAAAGTAGCATGTGTTTCACACCTCAAATTAGAAGTCACAGTAAAAAAAAAAAAAAAAAAGAAGAAGAAATCACAGTAGCTCTCTTCAAAGTTTTCACCTGTGTAAATACCTCATTCAATGGAAATTTTTCTAATTTTCTATCTGTGTGCATCTTGGAAAAGTTTCTTTTAAGGCCATGTTAGCTTCGAAGACTAAAGAAACTATGAAAAAATACTCCATTTACTCAAAGTCTTTATGTTCTGGTGGGGATAAAGGCAAACATATTTTCATGAGTATAAGTAGAATATGCAGTAGGTGCAAAGGAAAGTAGCCAAATTTTCTGAATCATAGAGTGGAGACTGAATTTGTGTTGAGATGAAGAATAAAACTTTGTCAAGTGAACAAATGGTGGAAAACTTTCCCAGGCAAAGAAACAGTAGATACAGAGGTCCAGAGGTGGAAGAGTCTGTGTAATGTGGCCAGAGCACCAGGTATGAGTCTAGAAAGATGGAGAAAACTTGGAGGTGAGGTTCATCAAGAAGGTAGGAAAAAAAAAAAAAAAAAAACCAGTAAAGACCTTCTTTCTTAGGCAATATATTCAGATTGCAGACAATGGGGAGTCACTGACTGACACTAAGAAACAGAGGGGTAAAATGCAGTATGTTTTCCAGAAAGGAAGATTTGACAGATATGTCTGTAATGGAGTGGAGATGTGTGGTTTTTTTTTTTTTTTTTTTTTTTTTTAGTTACAGTACAATTGCTTTACAAAGTTGTATTAGTTTCCACTATATAGCAAAATAAATCAGCTATATATTTACATATATTCCCTCCCTCTTAAGGTTCCTTCCCACTCCCTCAGCCCACCCCTCTAGATTATTACAGAGCACCGAGTTGAGTTCTCTCTGTAGCTTCCCAGCAACTGTATCTTTTACATATGAGAAGTGAAGAAGTGAAAGTGTTAGTCTTTCAGTCATGTCTCACTCTTTACGACCGCATGGATTGAAGCCTGTCAGGCTCCTCTGTCCATGGGATTCTCCAGGCAAGAATACTGGAGTAGGTTGCCATTCCCTTCTTCAGGGATCTTCCTGACCCAGGAATCAAACCCAGGTCTCCCACATTGCAGACAGATTCTTTACCATCTGAGCCACCAGGGAAGCCCATTTAGTGTCCATATGTCAATGCTATTCTCAATTTGTCCTACCCTCTATAATGAAATGGATAGTTTTAAAACTATTAAAAGGAAGATATGGTTCATACCAGAATTGAACAAAGTGATCAACTTGCAAAATGAGAAGAGGAAACCGGGAGAAAATAAGGAGACAGAAATGACAAAATTCTGTCACTGATCAGATATACAAATAAGAAGACAAGAAGAAACCAGGCTTAGTGGTGGATTTTTCATTTGAGCAACCAGAATAGGAAGAGAAGGGATGAAGGTGAGCCTGTCTATGGACAAGCTGGAGTTTAAAGTTTCTTAAGGATGTGATATGGATACTGAGGTCTAACCTTTAGGGAATGTCAGACTTAGCAATACAGAATTCTGATAAAATAGCCTTTACATACTGATCAAAGTTTAATGCAGCCATGTGGAAGAGTAATACTGGGAGATTACTGAGGGAACACAGATATTTAAACATAAAGCAAAGAATGAGTCTTAGCAACAGGGTTTACTATAAAACTTCTTGCCACTCATTTTCAAATGATTCACTCAAACAGGAATGACTGACAGAGAATTAAAATTAAGTGAAGACTGGGGACTTTCCTGGTGGCACACCAGGTAAGAATCCACCTGCCAATGCAGAGGACCTGGGTTCAATCCCTGGTCTGGGAGGATTCCACAAATCATGGAGCAACAAAGCCCTTGTCCCACAGCTACTGAGGCTGCACTCTACAGTCCGTGAGCCACAACTACAGAGCCTGCTTGCTGCAGCTGCTGAAGCCCACGTGCCTAGAGCCTGTGCTCCCAACAGGAGGGGCCACTGCAATGGGACACCTGTGCGTTGCAACGAAGAGTAGCCCCACTCACGCGCAACTTGCCCACGTATGGCAACGAAGACCAGTGCAACCAAAACTAATAAAATGAAATAAACTAATTAAATGAGAATTTTAAAAAAACTTCCACAGCACCTGGTGTTGAGTGGCTTTCTGGAGACTAATGGCAGAGTTTCAGAGGAATAGTGGTGAAGGAAGGCTAAAAATAGGCGGAGACTATGAGAGAAAAGGTTTCCTTCCGAAAGCATACCAAAAAATTTAAAGGGAGAAAGGTGAGTTGATGTCTGGAAAATAATTCCCACTGACAACAGATTGTTTCTTCTTGAAAGGCTATCACGCAGAAGACAACAGTCATATTCCACAGGTATCTCACCACAAGAAGCAAACCATACGGAAAAACTATTGCCAATAAAAGAAGTAATTCTCTGTTTCTATCCATAATACATTGTTTTCCATTTTTTCAACCCCAGATCCTATAGCTGGAGGATCACTGTCCAGAGATAGTCATGAAGCTGTTGGGAAATAGAACACAAAAATCCTTAACTTTCATTTCACTAGACTTTCCCTCAGAACTTTTTGAGCATGTGGCCATTTTTCTTATGACAATCTTTCCAGATAATGTTCTGGGAAACATTCTTTGAAAAATGTTAGCCCACATACAACATTAAATGATAAATTAAGTAAAGAGCAATTTGGCATGCAAAATAAATCAAGTTCAGTTGAGTTCAGTCGCTCAGTTGTGTCCAACTCTTTGCGACCCCATGAATTGCAGCACATCAGGCCTCCCTGTCCATCACCAACTTCCGGAGTTTACTCAAAACTCATGTCCATCAAGTGGGTGATGCCATCCAGCCATCTCATCCTCTGTTCCCTTCTCCTCTTGTCCCCAATCCCTCCCAGCATCAGGGTCTTTTCCAATGAGTCAACTCTTCACATGAAGTGACCAAAGTATTGGAGTTTCAGCTTTAGCATCAGTCCTTCCAAAGAACACCCAGGGCTGATCTCCTTTAGAATGCACTGGTTGGATCTCCTTGCAGTCCAAGGGACTCTCAAGAGTCTTCTCCAACACCACACTTCAAAAGCATCAATTCTTCGGTGCTTGGCTTTCTTCACAGTCCAACTCTTACATCCATACATGACTACTGGAAAAACCATAGCCTTGACTAGATGGACCTTTGTTGGCAAAGTAATGTTTCTGCTTTTAAATATGCTATCTAGGTGGGTCATAACTTTCCTTCCAAGGAGTAAGTGTCTTTTAATTTCATGGCTGCAATCACCATCTGTAGTGATTTTGGAGCCCCCCAAAAATAAAGTTTGACACTGTTTCCACTGTTTCCCCATCTATTTGCCATGAAGTGGTGGGACCAGATGTATAGCAAAGTGCTATGTAAATAGTCATCCTCCTGCCTTACGTGTATTTTAATATGCATGTACTTGCTCAGTTGCTTCAGTTTTGTCTGACTCTTTGCAACCCTATTGACTGTAGCCTGCCCAGACTCCTCTGTCCATGGGATTCTCAAGGCAAGAATACCGGAGTGGATTTTCATGCCCTACTCCAGGGAATCTTCCTGACCTTCCTGAAGGAACTGAACCCTCATCTCTTACATCTCCTGCACACCTGAGAAGCCCATATTTTAAGGAAAAGGTAAACATTTCCCATGATAGCAGTAATTCTCAGAGCCTCTATCATCTGATTATATATGAGATGCAAATTGTATATGACTGTAAATTCCTTCATATACTATCCTCCCCTTGAAATTCACAAACCAACTGGACCACCAAATTACATTTTTATTTGTTTACTAACTTGTATTTGCTGTTACAGTTTAGGATCTTGGGACACTAGTATTCTATGGTGTATATTTGGGGAATTATAGTGACAAATATCGGAGAAGGCAATGGCAACCCACTCCAGTACTCTTGCCTGGAAAATCCCATGGGCAGAGGAGCTTGGTAGCCTGCAGTCCATGGGGTCACTAAGAGTCAGACACGACTGAGCGACTTCACTTTCACTTTTCACTTTCATGCATTGGAGAAGGAAATGGCAACCCACTCCAGTGTTCTTGCCTGGAGTATCCCAGGGATGGGTGAACCTGGTGGGCTGCCATCTATGGGGTCGCACAGAGTTGGACATGACTGAAGCGACTTGGCAGCAGCAGCAGCAGCAGTGACAAATATGGAGACCTTACTATATACCAGACTCTATGCTAATCCCCTTTCACGTCAGTTTATTTCATCTAGCACTCTGAGTATATACTATCATTACCCCTGTTTTCTAGTTGAAGAACCTAAGAGGCCAATTCATCTACACAAGGCCAATTCGATAGACTGGTGCCAGAAGGATCTGAGTCAGTAGCACATTATTTTTAACCACAATTTTTAAAAATCATCTCTTACCTGTTCATCCTGATAGATGCTGAAAAGATGCTCAATAAATGCCAATTCACAGAATAACTGTTTCATTCTATCATGATCATTTTCATTCATTTTTAGTCTCATAAGAATGTCAGTTGTCTCAGACTTCTAACTGATATTTTATTGAGGTCTGAGCATTATTACAAAATCATTTAGAAACTGCAGTTACAAAAAAATCTTCATTAAATGGGTTTCTCACTTGTCAAGAAATGATTTTGGATACTGTACACATTTTTTATGGTTTTCTTCACTCTTGCTTTATATAATTTCAATTTCACATTTACAAAGTATTCCAGATAATGCTTTCTAAAATGAATATTACATACATGGACTTGTTAATACCACTTGTCCTTCAGTTTTCTACTTCCTCCCAAAGAAAACCATAACCTGTAGGAATCACTGCCTGTTGACTTATATGGCTGTGGAATCCCACAATAATCCTGTTATTCTTATCCCACAAGATATTTCTATGCAGTACACTGTACCTGTATATTATTCTTACAATGCAAAATCCTATTAAAGTCAATGGTGCATGTATCCATTTCATTTCAATGTGACTTTGTATAATAAAAATAAAATATAGTGAGGAGAATGCATAATGAGTTGACTGCCAAAACCGTTCAAAGTACAATTAAATAACTGAGGAAGTGAGAAATTACTTTAGTACAAAGAATGTATCCACAAATAGATTTCTGTTAATTTAGGGTATGCCCCAAATTATACACAGTTGCCACAGACTTCCTTAGTCCACAAAGCATCAAAATACCTCCACAGGTGATTAATTATGTTCCCCTTCTTGGAACAAAAGTGTCAAAACAAACTACCCATTTTTATTTTAGTTTCTTGACAATTACTGTGTAGTCTTAAAATGATAAAAATATGGAATAGGTGCCATGAGCTATATTCAATTTTTTTTAATAAAATAAATTATCCCTTCTGAACCTCATTCAATGTTCTTCATCTGGCTGTTCACTTGTTTCTTTATTATATCATCTATAAACTAGAATTGTAAGTAAAGGGTTTCTGAGTTCTGTCAGTCATTCTATCAAATTACTGAATCCTAGAAGAGAGTCATGGGAGCCCTTCGATTGTAGCCAATTGGTCAGAATTGACAACCTGGGGCCTGTGATTGACATGTGAAGTTGGGGGCAATCTTGGGGACCAAGCCCTTAACCTGTGGGGTCTGCACTAACTCTAGGTAGTTAATGTCATAATGAGTTAAATTGTAGGTCATTCTATTGGTGTCTTCCAAGAACTGGAGAATTGCTTGGTGTGGAAAAATCCACACATTTGGTGTCAAAAGTTAAGTGTTAATGTTAGTCACTCAGTCATGTCTGACTCTTTGCAACCCCATAGACAGTAGCCCACCAGGCTCTCTGTCCGTGGAATTCTCCAGGCACGAATACTGGAGTGGGTTTCCTCCTCTACGGTATATTCCCAATCCAGGGATCAAACCCAGGTCTCCGGTATTGCAAGCAAACTACCATCTGAACCACCAGCAAAGCCCATCGAAAATTAAATATGAGTGTAAAAGAAATGATTTTCTCCCCCGCCCCACATTCTATCCCAAGCTCTTTCTTCATCCCACCAAAATATCAGTTAATCTTTTAAAACGCAGATGACATATCACTGCTTACATGAAATGTTCAATAGTCTCCCACTAGGCTATAACATTTCAACCCTTTAAACAAAGATAAACAAATCAGCATAATAAAAATAATAAAATATTTAGATCTGAACATAAATCACATCCAGTCATCCCTTTCTTTATGTAATTCACAATTAACTGATAAAGTATGTATGGGAAATGAGTGAGGTAGGCTGTATGCATGTGGCAGATCAAGATGTCTTCTGCATGTTTTATCCATTCACAGGTTCACAGAATAAATACCCCACAACTGTTAAGGCTTTATCCAGAGTAGCCAAGAATTCTTTAAGAAGAGAACAAAGTTGGATTCATGTGTTCCTATGTCACAACTTACTGCAAAGCTAGAATAATCAAGATAGCATGCATGGTGCTGGAATAAAAAAATATATATAGAGATCAGTGGAACAGAATTGAGAGTCTGGAAATAAACCTTTATAATTACGGTCAATTGATTTTCAACAATGATTCCAAGACGATCTTATGATGAGAGAATAGTCTTTTCAACTAACAGTGCTAAGACAACTAGCTATCCATCTGTAAAAGAATGAAATCTTCATACCATACATAAAAATAATTCAAAATGCATCCTAGATATAAAGATAGAAACCAAAGCTATAAAATTCTTAAAATATAATAAAACATGAAAAAATATGAAAACTAAATGAAAGAAATTGAAATAAAGCCTAAGATGTGAGGCTCTTATATATGGTGAAAAACTACCAGTGACAAAGAAAAAATACAAACTTCATCATAATTAAAACCTTTTTTGCTTCAAAAAGGCATCATTAAGAAATCAAAATTACAAAATACATTAATTGTTAGGAAAATTCAAATCAAAACCATTTCACACCCACTAGGATGGCTATAACCAAAAGGATGCAAATCAATAAGTGTTAATTGAGGTGAGGTGAAGTCGCTCAGTCGTGTCCGACTCTTTGCGACCCCGTGGACTGTAACCTCCTAGGCTTCTCCGCCCATGGGATTCTCCAGGCAAGAATACTGGAGTGGATTGCCATTTCCTTCTCCAGGGGATCTTCCCGACCCAGGGATCGAACCCAGGTCTCCCGCATCAGAGGCAGACGCTTTAACCTCTGAGCCACCAGTCCAGGAATTCTAATCCTAGGTATATATCCAAGACATGAAAATGAGCACTCAAATAAAACTTTATACAGGAATGTTTACATCAGCACTATTCACAACAGCCTAAGAGGTCTAAACAACATAAATATATATAAACTGATGAATGGATAAACTAAAGTAGTATATCCACACTTTGGAATATTATTCAGCCATGCAAAGACAGGAAGAACTGATGGACACTTTCAATATGGATGAACATTGAATATTAAGCTAATCAAGATAAGCCAAACACAAAAATCACCTATTGTATGAAATATCAAAAATGGGTAAACTTCTAAAGACAAAAAGCTAGATTAGTGGTTTTACAAGGGCTGAGGGATGGAGAAAGCTTTATGGGAAATGTGAAGCACAACAAGTTAGATAAACTTCATATTTGGAAAGAATAGTTCCCACAAGAATGCCCTTATACATTTTGAAGTTTTTAGAACTACCCTTACTTCAGACCAAAGGCTACAAATTTGGAGTTTCCCAGCACAACTCTCAGGTTTGATGGTTTGCTAACATGAATTACAGAACTCTGGACACCCTTTATTTATGATTATATTTTTATTTTAAATATGGAAGATGGTAAGGAGATTCCTTTAAAAACTAGGAATAAAACCACCATATGACCCAGCAATCCCACTCCTAGTCATATACCCTGAGGAAACCAGGGTTAAAAAATAACAAATGTATCACATTGTTCATTGCAGAACTGTTTACAATAGCTAGAACATGGAAGCAACCTAGATGTCCATTGACAGATGAATGAATAAAGAAGTTGTGATACATATGCACAATGGAATATTACTCAACCATAAGAAGGAACACATTTGAGTCAGTTCTAATGAGGTGGATGAACCTACAGCCTATTATACAGAGTAAAGTAAGAAAGAGAAAGATAAATATTGTATTCTAACACATATATATGGAATATAGAAAGATGGCACTGAAGAATTTACTTGCATGACAGCAGTGGAGAAACAGACATAGAGAATAGACTTATGGACACGGGGAGAGGGGAGGAGAGGGTGAGATGTATGGAAAGAGTAACATGGAAACTTACATTACCATGTGTAAAAGAGATAGCCAAGGGGAATTCACTGTTTGGTTCAGGAAACTCAAACAGGGGCTCTGTATCAAGGTAGAGGGGAGGGATGGGGAGGGAGACGGGAGGGAGGTTCAAATGGAGGGAATATATGTATACATATGGCTGATTCATGTTGAGGTTTGATAGAAAACAACAAAATTCTGTAAAGCAATTATCCTTCTTTAATGAAGGATACAAATTAGGATACAAATTAGCATCAGCCAAAAGAAGAGATGCATAAAGGTCTGGGATTGGTCCAAACATAAAGCTTTCCATCATCCTCTCTCTTGATTCCTGGACAGCATCAGCTCCTCCTGGCTATGGTTTATGATAAGACTCAAAGAATATTCCCAACCAGCAAAACTCACCTACAACTTGGTATCTGAATTTTATATTAAGGCTTAACCACATACTGTCTGCAAGGCTGCCTTTCCTTCTCCAGACCTCTCTAAGTTTCAGGATAATACCTGAAGCTTTAATTCTCCTTGAGGTTGGAACTAATATAGCATATCCTAAATCCTCCATCATAAATCACATCAACAGACTATCTAGTGCTCAATGTCCTCAGGCAAACAAAGGTACTCATAACATATAGGACGTTATGGGAACCGCCCTACAGATCCTGTCTGATCAGATCCCTACAGATCTTATTGCTGAGGGAAGCAGCCAGACTCCCTCTGAGGTAAGGTTAATCTTTCATTGTATAGGAAGTGACTGCTCATGGGTATGAGAGTCTCTCTTTTGGGTGACAGCAAGGTTCTTAAACTAATTTTAGTGATAGCTGCATAGCTCTATGAATATAGTAAAATCCCCAAAATTTGACCCAACATGGGTAAACTGTATGTTATGAGAAATATATCTCAATGAAGTTGTTAAAGAAAAAAATGAAAAAATCATGTTTGGAGTGGTCTTATCTAATTTGCTGACAGTGCTGCATTTTTAAAGTTTTTATTATGCCAGTTTGCATTTTAAGTATTTAGGTTTTTACGATGATCAGCAACAATCTGCAAATGTTTTCCTTTTGCCTCTCTAAAGCTCAAAATATAGTCCATTTCAATATACTGAAAAAAAAGTTGCCAACTTGTTTTCCTAATGTCCTCCTGTATCTAAGGACTGAACAAGTGTTTCTCATGGGCTTTAAAAAAACAATAAAAAATAAAAAACTTGCTTATTTCCTACATTAAGAAACTCATTCAATTCATCTCACACTCTCCTTAGAGAGTGGGACAAATTGAGAGACTAGCATTGACATATACACACTACCATGTGTAAAATAGTTATTGGGAAGCTGCTATTTATATAGCCCAGGGAGCTTGGTGCTTTGTGATACCCTAGAGGTGTGCAATGGGTGGTGAGGCTGGCAGGGAGGCTCAAGGAAGAAGAGATATATGTGTACATACAAAGCTGACTTATCTTGTTGTATGGCAGAAATGAACACAAAATTATAAAGCAATTATACTCCAACTAAAAAAAAAAAAAGAGCTTCACACAGTCTAAAGTAGCCTTCACTAGAGCAGGCAGTCTAAAGCTTAGTCTAGAGAACTAGAAATAAATACAAAGTCTTAGAAACAGAAACGGTCTCTGCATCAGGCACAAATCAGACAACAATGGAAATAAACAGTTGGTAAGAGTTCTTAGAGATGAGAAAGGAGAGCGTAACATTTAAATAGTACCCACTTCATTGCCTTAAACACAGTATAGTAGAGAGACTTGGTGTCTCGGGTTTCTGTTTAGTAGGCTGACTTTGATATCACACTGGCTGTGGTCTGCATCTTATGCACTTTCAGTGTGACTTTGGAAAATTCACTCAATACATTCAAGTCTTCAATATCAGTTAGTTGGAAATAATAAAAGCACACATCTCAGGTGAGTTGTTAGGATAAAAAAAAAGTGAGCTAGTATATGAAATACATTAATCAGTCTATAGATGCAATACATGAACATAATTGATGCCCTTATTTACTAACATCAATCACAAAATCAGCTTATGTGATGATTCTCATCAAATTAGGTAGTAGCTCAACTTCACAAATATGGTATGCATAAAAGTTAGAGAAAGACTATACCACAATATAAAAACAAAATAATTTAATATCATTTATAAACTTCTGAATTTAATACTTTTATACATTCTTTAAAATCAAGCAAAAATTAAGATGTTGATAATAACCATAATTATCCCATTTCAAATGACATTTACAGATTCCTAAAATGAAACAGGTTATAAAGAAGAAAGGAAATTTTTTATAGTTCTTCTGCACTAACATGCAATTTTTATTTTGTAATAAATCACAAAATTTGGATTTAGCACATGCTAGGTCACGTTGCTGTGGCATTGGCATTAATTACAATAGTTAGGACACTGGAAGCAACCTAGATGTCCACCAGCAGATGAATGGATAAGGAAGTTGTGGTACATATATATATACACATGAAATGTTACTCAGCTATAAAAAGGAATGCATTTCAGTCAATTCCAATGTGGTGGATGAAACTGGAGCTTATTATACACAGTGAAGTAAGCCAGAAAGAGAAACACAAATAACGCATACATATGGAATTTAGAAAGACAGTAGGGATGATCCTACATGCAGGGCAGCAAAAAGAGACACAGATATAAAGAACGGACTTTTGGACTCTGTGGGAGAAGGCGAGGGTGGGATGATTTGAGAGAACAGATTTGAAACATTTTTACCATACGTAAAATAGATGACCAGTGCCAAGTTTGATGCATGAAGCAGGACACCCAAAGCCAGTGCTCTGGGACAGCCTAGAGTGATAGGGTGGGGAGGGAGGTGTGAGAAGTTTCAGGATCAGGGGACACATGTATACCTGTGGCTAATTCATGTCGATGTATGGCAAAAACAATCACAATATTGCAAAATAATTATCCACCAATTAAAACAAACAAAATAACTTAAATGGATAACCAAATAAATAAATAAAGCCACTCAGACAAGAAATGTTTAGAGATGTGTTTTAAGTTTGACTGTTGGATAATTTATTACAACAAAGACTAGTGAATGAGGTTTTAATTATCTTCAGAAGAAAATTTTAATCAAGATAAAAGCTCCATAGAATGTACTAATTTGACAGTTGATGACATAACCAATTAACTATTCAGAACAACATAGTGTTTTAGGTGGAATAGTTTTATCACAAAACAAAAGGAGATGCTTCAGTCTATTCATTCTAACCATACTGTGTATTTCAACAGTACACTAGAAAATAAGCTAAAAATGAGTCAATATTCGTTCTCATTCCATGGCATTAAAATTAAAAATACCTTAGAATTGTTTAAAAATGAGAGGGTGAAGAGGTTGATAAAGCATTTAAATATTATGAATATACCAATTAAATTTAATAGCCAAAGAAGGAAAGTAATTTCATCCCAGGCTATGTAAAAATACCAATGATGTTGCTACACAGTTATTTTGTAATCAAGGCAGAATGATTGAACACCTCTGTGTTAGAGTTCAAAAAAGGCTCATTGTAAACTATTTAAAGGTGTGCTGCTGCTGAACTCATTTAAGTATTTCTGATTCATTTCTAAAACAATTTGGACCAATATTACACATTAACCAGAGGTGCTGAGATTTTATCATATAAAGTTTTCTACAAAACTGATACAATTCTTCTTTAAAATAGTTATTGGACAATTCCCTTTGGGGAAAAAAATGAAGGCAGGAAGAAAGGAAAGACAGGAGGAAGGGAGAGAGGGAGAAAGGAAGAGGAAGAGAATGAGGGAGGAAAGTTAGTAACAAGTTTGTTTTTGTCAGGCTGTTTGTAGGATTAAATAAAACCATTTTGGGGAGGAAGGCCAAATGAATGCTTTCAGGAATGCTTTCTGAAGTTTATTGTATATATACCCAGAGCTTGTTTTGACATGCTCACACACACACACACATACACACACACACACAAGTACACACAATCATGCATATGTGTGCATGCCAGGCTGTATGGGAAAATGTTTTCCAAGGCAGCAACACAATAGAGAAGTACCAGTTACTCCCACATAGTACAAGGTCCTCGGTAGAAGCTGTGTCTAATTTTCAACCTGTCAGCATGCAATTTGAGTCCTCAGTCTGAAGACCAAGATCATGCATACTAAGTAAATGCTCACTGAAGGAAGGGAGAAATGAGAGAGAGAAGGAAACTTTTTTAGTTAGCTCTTTTTTCCAAGCAGGATCACAAATTTTTTAGGGCATTTAAACTTTAGCTTTGATTAAAAAGTCTCACTTATTTTCCCTAAAACCCCTGTAATTCAGCAAAGCAAATTGGGCTGTGGCATTACAGAATTTGTGTGCAAAAATGTTGTTCAGTGCAGATCTTGTGGTAACATTGGCGTATGCTAAGGAACTAGTCCCACAAAAGGATCTTACTTGGTATGAAGATATGAGTGGGTTTAAATAATTGATGGTAAAGAGTCTGCTTGCAACGCAGGAGACACCGGTTCAATTCCTGGGTTGGGAAGATCTGCTGGAGAAGGGATAGGCTACCGATAATTGCTATATACAGAATTAACAGGCAAATATTCTTTATTTCTTCCTTTGGCATATAATGGTACCAAACTAATTTTTTTAATCCGTGACATATTATGAAATTCACACATATGTCCAACACCCACTCGCACATGCAAATACATATATTCTCCTGAGAAGCATATGCCATTACTAATTTCATTTTTCAGAGGTGAAAGCAGCTAGGATATAGTTGAATTTGCTTGAGGTTATGTATTTGGAAGATAGAAAGATGGGATTCATAACCTTCCAAACATTTGGCAACTCAGTCTGGCTACTTCCTCTGATTTTGGAACAAGAGCTTCAATAGCCCGTTAAGGTCAAAGCATCAGACGCATTTCTTGAGATCCTCGGAACCAGGAGAAACAAGAGCAATTTTGGAGCTGACCAGTGTTGTAGGAGGGGTGTTAGGCATCACACATATGTGTCCAGACCTGCTTAAGCCTCTGCACCCTCTCAGGGAGAGAAATAGTGAGATTTCTCTTCTTCTCCCTCCTCCAGCTCAGGGTCTGAGTGCCAAGATTTAAGCACATGTATGCTGTCGGAATTAAAGGCAGGCTGACAGTTCTTTCTCTCCCTTAATCTGTAGAGGCCAATGACTTTCCCTAACCCTCATCCTCATTTCCCCCCAGTAGCCTCAAATTTACCTCTCAAACTACACATGTGCCCGTTCTCCTAACCACTTGTCTTTCTTATCCTAATTCCCTTTACCGACTAAAAGGAAAGTGGTGAGAAAGTTGATATATAAGGAAGCACACAAGCAAGAAGCATCATTCAAATTGAGGTCCACTGTCTTTCATTCAATTGAAGGAAAATGAGAAGCCAAAAGCATATCCTAACTTGTCAGCAGAATCTGTCGCTTCCTTCTATCTCCCACTCCCTTCACACACACATATATACACACCAGTTATAAATAGACTCAACTCATTACCCATTCCCCTCTGCCAACCAATTACTTTCCATAGACCTCATTGCCTTATTAGACTTCCTTGGTGCTCAGACAGTAAAGAATTTGCCTGCAATGCTGTAGACACAGGTTCAATCCCTATGTCGGGAAGATTCCCTAGAGAAAGCAATGGCTACTGACTCTAATATTCTTGCCTGGAGAATTCTATGGACAGAGGAGCCTGCCAGACCCCAGACATGGGGTCACAAAAGTTTCAGACACGACTGAGCAACTAACACTATTAGATTCTTACTACCAGGAAAATTACAGTGGTGCAATTGAAATAATACTTTTTTGCTTGTTTGTTTTGGATTAAGATCCCTGCAAAGCAGGGTTAGAACCACAAATGGGATGTCGTTACTGTCTTATTATGTTTTCAATAAAACAAGGTCAGTATGTTTTTAATGATTACACTGACAAAGAAAAGCTGACTGTCAGAGACATTGTCGACATCCACATCCATTCCTTCTTTTCTGAACACAGATTAAGAGAACAGCAGATGGTGCCAAGTTGTGTGAAATATCTCTCCCACAGTTACAGCCTCATCCCTCTTTCATTCTCGTTTTCTTTGGCAGTCGTTTCCAGCAGCTGGGTTGGCAATGGTGACAGAGCCTATCAAATACAGTGAACTGATGAGCTTTCAGAACTTCCCTGTTAGGGTACTTAACATGTGCTCTGTACTCACCTACCTGTCTCTGAAGTGTATGAATGAACCTCCCTCCTTCCCTAAACAAAGCCCCTGGGAGAGTTGCAGTCTGGAAGATTTTGTGTGTGTGTCATGCAAATTGGTTCACAGACCTTGGGGCTGTTTCCTTACTAACTGGGGACAGAAAACAGGGACTCAGGCAAATGCTTGAGGACCTGAGATAAAATGTCATTCCAAATGAGGGTTTTATTTATCAGAAACAAAAAGAGTCAAATAAAATATTTATGGGATTTGTACTGTAGTGGTAAGAAAGAATACAAAGGCTACATGTTTCTCTTCTCTCATATTTTTCCTTTATGCCTCACCTGGTGGTAGTTTCTAAGCGTTCCCCCAAATCTATTATTTGGAATACGTCACTTCTAAAATACTCTACCCTGTGCATGTGTGTGTACATTTGTATGTGTATAAGATCTTTCCAAAACTATTGAATTTATGAGAAATTTCTCCTTTGAGAATTTCAAATCAATTATAGGTACTTGAAAGCAAGGAACATACTGTTCTTTAGCCCTTCTTCTTTCACACCATCCCACCCCAGTCCTCCATTCTCTCTGGAGGCCACTGATTAGAAAAATAGACCACGGAGTTAGGAGTTTTTGATGGTACAGGAGATAAAGAATCCACCCGCAATGCAGGAGACACAGGGCATCCAGGTTCAAACTCTGTGTTGGGAAGATTCCCTGGAGGGGGACACTCCAGTGTTCTTGTCTGGAAAATCCCATGGACAGAGGAGCCTGGTGGGCTATAACCAAAAGCCTGCAACTAATGACTGAGCAGCTAAGCACACAGCCCATACTAAAGTTATTATCTGAGAAGTGTGAAGTATTAGAGAGCGAAAGGACCATTTATTCCACGTGTTCAGTTCAGTTCAGTCGCTCAACTCAGTCGTGTCCAACTCTTTGTGACCCCATGAACTGCAGCACGCCAGGCCTCCCTGTCCATCACCAACTCCTGGAGTCCACTCAAATTCATGTCCATCAAGTCAGTGATGCCATCCAGCCATCTCATCCTCTGTCATCCCCTTCTTCTCGTGCCCCCAATCCCTCCCAGCATCAGAGTCTTTTCCAATGAGTAAGTCACTATAAAACTGCAGGAAAACTTATGAATTTTTGAGGGACAAGAAAAAAGGATGATTTACTTATTCTCCCATTTAACACAAGATCAACCTGTTAGAAGATCAATATCTACTGTTAGAATGAAGGTAGGACTCTGGAGGGAGAGGTGGCAGAGTGGCAGAAATGTCTTAGGTGCTATAGGGCAGAGAGAGGAAGGAAAGCAAAGAACACTAAGCTTCCCAGAACCCAGAGAGAGCGGACTGCTTGGACAGAGAGATGACTCAATGGACAAAATGTGTTCTGTACTCATGATATGTTTACAGTTTTTAATAGAAAATATTATTTTCTTCTAGGAATAGATTCTTTTATTTTATGTATTTCCAGGGAACTAAAAAGTCATATATATTAGAAAAAAAAAATCAATCAGAGTTATGAAGAGATATACTCTGTAGGAGAATGACATGGACTGTCAGTCCAAGAGTCACTTGACTAGTTCTTTAACAACAACAATAAACTCTCTTAACTTCATTATAATGTGCAACAAAACAAAATTAACTCAATTTCTCCAACCACTGTATCAACGTTATGATCCTGGGCACTTTCTAGTAAGCAAAGTATAACAAATGAAAATCAATTGCACTCTACTCAGTATTTCATATCTGAAACGTGTCAAAAAGTCATGAATACACCACTTGGTACCTTACTGCATGTGTGTTCAGTCACGTCTGACTCTTTGCGACCCTGTAGACTGCAGCCCACCAGGTTACTCTGTCCACGGGATTCTCCAGGCAAGAATACTGGAGTGAGTTGCATGTCCTCCTCCAGAGGATCTTCCCCAACCAGGGACCACACCCACATCTCCTGTGTCTCCTGCATCATAAGCAGATTCTTTAACCACGGATCCACCTGGAAGCCCTGGTGCCTTATGAGTCTTATTTAATTTGAGAGACTAATTTACTTATAGAAACTTTACTTGTGCCCCCAAAGCCATTATTTTATTGCTGCTGTTGTTGATTTATTGCTTTGTTTTGTGTGTGTAATGCCTAGGGTGAAACAGAACTCTTTGCCAAGGATTTTTGGCACTTAACCTTTGGTGTCTTTTTGTAGTTGAGACTACAACTATATATTGGACAATTTACATTATAAACATAACAATGATAAGTATTTATGAAAAATAGCTATTATTAGTTTTTATCTTATTTGGGAAGCTAGGAATAAGATCCTCAACACTTTAGAACATTAAGTAAATTCACAGATGGAGTGTGAAATTTCAGAACATGTGCATAATTAATTGCCTATAATTTTAATATTCTGTAATCCCTGGCTCAAAGAAAACTCAGGGATTATGCTAACTGATTATTTTATTCTAGTACTTAGAATGAGTAGTTGACATATTTGAAACTCTGGTTGCCAATAGAGAAAAGAGACTATTGTTTAATGTCTGTTGTAGGGTAACTATGGGGTTGTCCAGTTTCATTAAATCCTCAAACATCTGCCTTGTAAGAGACCTACTTTCATTCCATTTCAAAAATGAGAAGAATTAAAGTAAAAGTAGGTGAAAGACTTTTTGTGGTTGGACCCTGTGGTTTTCCTCCAAACACTATGTTCTTTTTCCTCTTTGCTGTAAATTGAAGACTAGAACACAAGGCACAGAATTAGTATCAACAATTCTTGGATGAAAACTTAAGGAGATGAAACATTGGTTAATAATATATTATTTTTCTGGAAATAGAGAAAGCACTGCTTACTTGAAAGGCATCCATAGAGTAGAAACAATACTATTCCAGAGGCCTAGTAAGGGCTGAGGTTGTCAACCTACTAGGACATATTTTGAAATTGCAACTCCAATTCAATAGAATAAGCATATAGCCCAGAAATGTCTGTAAGTGAAACCAATAAGCTATTTTTTACTTTTTATTTTATTTTGTTTTTATAGTCTTCTCCTTCATATCTCAAATTGTTCTTATCATAATCCAGATCTGAGAAACACTAAGTAAGAGCCTTAGCACAGTTATGTATTCCTCAGATTCCAAAATGGTCCAGTTTGGGAAAAGTTTGATTATCAGACAAAAGCAGAATGCTAGGTGGGGATTCAGCTGCTTGGGCAGTTTTCCAGGTAAGGCTACACCTGGATTACCATATGTTTCCATGTAGCCAGTAAGTTACTGTGCTGAAAAATGCATATGTAACACCAGAGTTGCATTTGAAAAATCATTTTATAGATATGGAAATATTGTGATAGCAGCAATATATGTTTAACAGGAGTCAAGACAACTATTTATAAATATGTTCAAGTGTTATTACACAAATTTTAACTTTGGCATTATTTTAAAGCAGTATTTTAAACAGTAGTATAAAGTGATATAAAAGAAGGAAGCATTACTTTTACTTATTCAAGGTTGAGAAGGAAAAGAAAGCAAAGTCACTCAGTCATGTCCAACTCTTTGCGACCCCATGGACTGTAGTCTATGAGGCTCCTCTGGCCATGGTATTTTCCAGACAACAGTACTGGAGTGGGTTGCCACTTCCTTCCAGGGGATCTTCCCGACCGAGGGATTGAACCCAGGTCTCCTGCATTGCAGATAGACACTTTACCATCTGAGCCATCAAGGAAGCTCAGTTATTCAAGGTTATTCAGTTCTAATTCAGCACCATGGACAGAGAGGCAAACAGCTCAGAATGACCACTCTACCTTCCCAAAGTGCAAAGCAAATGTGCCTGTGTGTGTCTGTATTCCTTTAAACAATCAACCTGTGTTTCTTTTTCCATAAAGAAGGGACAATTTCTTCTCTGGGGCAAATGAAATTCTGTTTTAGAGAAACTCCTTCATTTAGTACATTGCTTTTTACAGATATTTCTCTATACCCCATCCCCTGTCTTAGTGTGAAGAAAGAGGATGCAAAATTTCCCAATAGTTTAACAAGAGGCAGGAGACTGCAGGCAGGTAATTAGCATGTCAATAAAATGAGGAAGAGTACACAGAAGAACCTGATAACCTGGCTGTTGAGTTAGTTTTAGGTGACAAGAAAGCCAACAGAGTCTAAAATCTAAACTTTTAGACAGGTGCCTAATAGTTTAATATTCTGTGATATATCAAACTATAACCCCCACTCACCACTTATCATCCCCAACTCTGTGGACACACTCCAAAAACACACATAGAGCATGCAGTATGTTTCACCATCGATAGCATTATTAAACAGTGAACACTGAATTGTAGAGTGAAAGTATTAGAGGGTCAGTTGTGCTCGACACTTTGCGACCCCCATGGACTGTAGCCTGCCAGACTCCTCTGTACATGGAATTCTCCAGGCAAGGAAATTGCCATTTCCTTCTCCAGGGGATCTTCCTGACCCAGGGATTGGACCCAGATCTCCTGCACTGAAGGAGGATTCTTTACCACTGAATTGTACAACAAACTATGTTCCACAAATGCTGTGTGCATTTTTTTAAAAACGCAAAAACTTTACTTGTACATTTGAGAAGCCAACAGGCTAAAATCAGGCAGTAGGCATTAACGCTTGACCAATCAAGAATTTAACAAAACCTGAAAAATGGAACAAGACATGATAATATAAAATAAATTCTCTAAATATCCTGGAGCTATTTAGCTATAGGATAGATGAAGATTTAAGCTGGTTTTACTTCAATCTTATACGATAAAGTGAGCCCAGCAAGCTGGATGATTTAAAGCATTCTAGGCAGCTAAGTCTGTTTTTAATACGCATTTGCTTATAATTCCTGCTTAGAGATAAAAAAATGATCATACTTTCCACATATAAATTAATTAATTAAATAAAGCATAAAACCAACCACTCTTCATTTTCTGAAGGCATCAAAGCATGTGGGAAAACATAACACATTCAGCCTTAAGGCTTGAAATCAGATCTTTTTAGTCTTACATTGACTTTAGACAAATGAGTTAAATTCTTAGAACTTTGATGCCTTCATTTATAAAATGTAAAAACAATAAGTACTGTCCTATAAGAATGTGTGCATGTCTAATTAAATTTACACAAAATGATGTTAGCATATTGCACAGTACAGGTATTTACATTTGTTAACTGCCTTGGACCAAGTAGGTATTTATCTCATACAGATTATAAGATCAAAAGGAGGGAAATATATATATATGTGTATATATATATATATATATATATATATTTAGGGAAGATGTGTATAAGAGACAGTATATATATAATGTGTATGTGTATATATATATATAAACGTCATCCTCCTGCTGCTGCAGAGGAAATGAATTTGTACCTCTAGTAGCCAAATAAAAGGCAATCTCTTCAAAAACAATACAAAATATGATGGAAAACATGTTTCATCATAGCAATTTTTCATCATTAATAAGTAATGGAAATATTCATCTCTATTCAGCATACTAAATGGCATTGATTATTGAAGTACTCATGTTACCAGAAAAATAATATCCATTAAAGAGATGGGGTGGGGGTGGGGAAAACTGAGAAGAAAGTGTGGTACTTGATGGTTCTGCATTAGCATCACAGAATTCAGAATAGAAGCTTCCCTAGGATCTTTCCTTTGGTTTAGTGCAATGTTGCTCAAGATCTTCATCTACCTGCATTAGACTAGGGGCAAACCTTAATATTTAATCAGGATGAGGGAGGAGATAATGCAGTGGTCCAGGAATTTTCTTCCTGAGAGGAGAATTTACCATGAAGCTAAGCCTCAGCACTCCTCATATGCATCGCCTGGGACAACATGTTCACATGACCAATGTTTGATTTTGGTTTTTTTTTTGGTTATGGAAGTAAACAATTTAAGTCAACAAGATTGAGTGTGCTTTCTTTCCAGTATGACTTCCTTCTTGTAGATGTTATTGGAGAGGCCATGGAAAGGTATTGGGGTGAGAATCCCAACAAACCACCGACACCAGGCATGGTTTACTATCTATATTAACATGACTCTACACGGACAGCATCACCAACATGACTCTGTTCTTCAGTAACATCACTTTTCTATGCTAGGCAACCCTAGCCCAGGAAAATAAAAGTCACGCATTACTTAGGTGTTAGTTTTAAGATCATCTGAGAGAAAAGCTATTCAAGTTAAACATCAATTGTTCAACTCAACATTTATGGTTTGCATCCCAAAGTTCTTTGAGTTAAGCTTCCGAATCTCATTTTGCTCTATCTATATTCTAAGCTCTTATAGAATGATCCTTATTCCATCTTAATCAAACCATGTGTTGGAAGGTTTGCCTTCACTAGACTCCAAAACTTCTCTATACTCAGATTTCTCCTTAGCAAGTTATTTGGATGGCATTTTCATGGAGCTAGTATTTGACAATGAAACTCAGCTTGAGAGGAAGTTGAGTTAGGGACACATTTAATTTTGGTTTAATATGTTGTATTGAAGTAGTTTTCAGTTGCTTCTGGGCCTAGTTTAATTACTGCTGGTAGTCCAGGTATTAAAGCAGCTTCTGGGAAGCACTGCTTCTATCTGCTGTGCTAACTCAGCCAGGGCTGTGACAAGAAAGTACAGATCTAGAGGTCCTAGCACCATCTAAACAGGCCAGGTGGCAGAGTCAATCGGGGTAATAGTGGAGGAGAAGCAAGGCAGAAAATTCTGCTGCAGAAGTGAGGGTGAAGAAACATTTTCCAACTAGCAGGTTTCCCCACAGTAAAACAAAGAGCTCAGTTTTCATCAGTATCTAGCCAAAAAGGCTACTCTCTCATGTCAGAAGTGAACTAAGAACACAACCTATAGATTTCTGTATGTACCATGCATTTTCAGTTAAAAACGTATTTAAGATTAGTATGGCAACCCACTCCAGCGTTCGTGCCTGGAGAATCCCAGGGGGAGCCTGGTGGGCTGCCGTCTATGGGGTCGCACAGAGTCGGACACGACTGAAGTGACTTAGCAGCAGCAGCAGCATTACACAAGAAAGATTAGAAATGCCCTGAAATTATAAAGCTTATATGTAAAAAGAACTTGATCAAGTTTTCCCAGATTTGACAATTCTAAAGAACTACATAATGTTACTAATGTTGCTGTAATGCATAAAACATTTTTTAAATTATCGATATTTTTTTAAAGTATTTTATTAGTCCTTCTAGGGAAAAGATTGATTTCTTTTTTCTATTCTAAGAAAAATCATCTCTCTATGATCATTGTCCAAAAAAAGGGTAACCAAAGAGTATGCAGCAAAAATTTGTAGGGAAATAGAGCTGTATGTACATAGATATGCCACACAGTTATTTTTTCACTTTGGAGTTTTATCATTTATTTTTCCTTTTAATTTGTATTTTTTGTTGCGACAAGTTTTCTGATTCTAAATCAGATTTGTACCTAATTCCCTATTTGTGAAAACTTGAGTCGTGCTGTGCTCTTTAAAATTAAGACATGCTTTTAATGATGTGGTTCAGAGAGGAAAGAGAAAAGAAAATAATGAGAGAAAGGGGGATTTGCACTTAGTTTTATTACTACCTGGTTGTGTAACATTAGGCAAGTTACTTAATTTCTCAGTCTTGATTTTGTAAACCTGAAATAAGGGATTTTTATTTTCTACTTCACTGTGTTAGTTATGAATCAGAAGTACTAAGAAGGAATAATACTTTTTAAATAACTGTCACATAACCTTGCCTTTGCTTTCATTTCTCCTCAAAAGGATACATGAGCCTCAATTGAGAATATCCCCTCTCTCTCCTGAAAGCAACTGGTATTTATCCCCCAGGGGAAGTATATTAAAATTGAGGCTAGTCCATTGTAGAAATAACTGAGCTAATTCCCTGTCTCATTGTCTGCAGAATACTTCCACAGAAATCACAGGATGCCTTTATTTTGTGTCTATGAAGAAAATGGAAAGCCAAATTATATAATTTTAGATAGAAATTGTATCATATTAGAAATTGTTTATATTGAAAACATACTTGTCACAATAAATAGGCTTTCTGAATGACCTGATCACTTAGTTAAGGTTTTTGTATTTCATGGAGCTTCCCAAGTGGTGCTAATGGTAAAGAAACCACTTGCCAATGCAGGAGACAGATGCGGGTTCGATTCTTCAGTCAGGAAGATCCCCTGGAGGAGGGCATGACAACCCACTCCAGTATTCTTGTCTGGAGAATCCCACGGACAGAGGAGCCTGGGGGGCTACAGTCCATGAGGTAACAAAGAGTCGGATATGACTGAAGCGCCTTAGCACACACACACATTACATGGAATTCAAAGAACACTGGCCAAAAGGGTTACTCGCTTAGGCTACATTGATTTTGATTACTAAAAAAAAAAAAAAAAAAACAGTTGAAATGAAATGTCTATTGCTAGCCACACCAGAATCTGGAGATACATGTGACTGCCCTGAATTAATCAATGAATAAAAGTCAAAAAGCAGGCCAGGTCTGCTGAGCACAACAAAATGTAAAGTTCTCACACTGTGGTTTCTGGACCAAAGTCAACTCCCATGTGCTCTGGGTTGACAGTCACACCTCACTGACCCCACTAGGTTCAAACAAAATCAAACCAAATCAACCAAGACAGACAAGAATTGTGGTTTTGTCAACATTTAAAAATTGTAAGGTTTTACATACAAATTTGTGTTTTTTTAAAAGACTAAAACATCAATATCTGACTTGATGTTGATGTACTTGAGCCTCACTCATACATAGCTATAATCTCCTACAGATGCCTAGCAACTGCCCCTGGCTAGTAGCCCTTTAAGACTTCACCATACCTGGCATTCTTCTAATATTTTAGGATGTCTAAAGCACTTACCAATACAATCTACTTTTATTTCCACAGTCCCTGTGGAATCCATTTGGGAGACACTGCGTATCACCTAGTGCTCTAGAAAGGCTGCAGAGATAAAGAAAAACTCGGGCAGACATGGTTCTTTACCTCAAGGAATTTAAAATTCGGTGAAAAGAGTGATCTGAAGTACTGCAGTAGGTGTTCAAGCATTTGCTGCTTTGTGATTTATTGTCATTTTTATCAGTCATATGAAAGTGTTAGGGAGGAAGAAATTGTTCTCTGCTCTTCTAGGTTCTTCTGGCTAAGAGACAGATCAACAGAAGAAAATGAAACTAAAGATCATTAACATTATACAAGGAACAGACCCAGAAAAGCTGAGTAACTCACTAAAAGGGCTGAAACTCCTTCCTTCAATACCATCTAAAGACCAAAGAAAAATAAATGAGATATAAGCAGGTATAACTGAATCATTCTACTGTACACCTGAAACTATCACAACATTTGTAAATCAGCTACACTCAATATAAAGTTAAAAGTTATATTAAAAATGTATAAATAAATAAGTTCTCAGCTTTAGTTATTAAAATATTTTTTTCACCTGAAAAAAAAAGAATGTTGGGGGAGTGGTTGAGATTTCAAAGCAGGGAAAAAGTAATTCACATAGAGATAGAAAAACAAATGTTTGGGAAACATATGTTTGCTGGGCCCTTCAGAGACAATGGGACATAGAGAGGAATTTTAACAAACTGACTTTGGTAGGTTCCTGTATACACACTTAGTTCATATTACAGTTATCTACAGCAATGGTTCCCTTTCTGGAGCAAATTCTCTAGCTACATTCTTTAGGCAGTCATGGGAAAGTCAAAGTTTCCTTCAGAGTCCATTGAACCTTGACTGTTTTCAGCTATAAATAATCCACATGCTAAGGAGACGTTTTGAGTTGGCAAGTTCTGCCCACTATAAAGGTTCAGTTCAGTTCAGTTCAGTCACTCAGTCGTGTCTGACTCTTTGTGACCCCATGAATCGCAGCACACCAGGCCTCCCTGTCTATCACCAACTCCTGGAGTTCACCCAGATTAATGTCCATTGAGTTGGTGAAGCCACTAAGCCATCTCATCCTCTGTCGTCCCCTTCTCCTCCTGCCCCCAACCCCTCCCAGCATCAGAGTTTTTTCAATGAGTTAACTCTTCCCATGAGGTGGCCAAGGTACTGAAGTTTCAGCTTTAGCATCATTCCTTCCAAAGAAATCCCAGGGCTGATCTCCTTTAGAATGGACTGGTTGGATCTCCTTGTAGTCCAAGGGACTCCCAAGAGTCTTCTACAAACCACAGTTCAAAAGCATCAATTCTTCAGCACTCAGCTTTCTTCACAGTCCAACTCTTACATCCATACATGACCACTGGAAAAACCATAGCCTTGACTAGATGGACCTTAGTCGGCAAAGTAATGTCTCTGCTTTTGAAAATGCTATCTAGGTTGGTCATAACTTTTCTTCCAAGGAGTAAGCGTCTTCTAATTTCATGGCTGCAGTCAACATCTGCAGTGATTTTGGAGCCCTCTTTAACCTGAATGATCTAATCATTAGGATTCCATGTATGTTAAAAGGAATAATGCTGAATTATTGCTATTCTTTTCAGTGCTTAATTAGTATTTTCTTTATTATACAGGGAAATAAAATAAAAAGTTTTAGGAAAAAGTTACCTTTGATAGTTAATATTTTTGTTATTCTTATAATAAACTATCACATCACTTTGGGATTGGAGTGAAAACTGACCTTTTCCAGTCCTATGGCCACTGCAGGGATTTCAAAATTTGCTGGCATACTGAGTGCAGCACTTTCACAGCATCATCTTTCAGGATTTGAAATAGTCTGACTGGAATTCCATCACCTCCACTACATTTGTTCATAGTGATGCTTTCTAAGGCCCACTTGACTTTACTTTCAGGATGTCTGGCTATAGGTGAGTGATTATACCATCATGATTATCTGGTGGTTAAACTATTTTTTTGTATAGTTCTTCTGTGTATTCTTGCCACCTCTTCTTAATATCTTCTGCTTCTGTTAGGTCCATACCATTTNGCATTTTCACAGCATCATCTTCCAGGATTTGAAACAGCTCAACTAGAATTCCATCACCTCCACTAGCTTTGTTCATAGTGATGCTTTCTAAGGCCCAGTTGACTTCACATTCCAGGATGTCTCACTCTAGATGAGTTATCACACCATCGTGATTATCTTGGTCATGAAGATCTTTTTTGTACAGTTCTTCTGTGTATTCTTGCCACCTCTTCTTAATATCTTCAGCTTCTGTTAGGCCCATACCATTTCTGTCCTTTATCAAGCCCATCTTTGCATGAAATTTTCCCTTGGTATGTCTAATTTTCTTGAAGAGATCTCTAGTCTTTCCCATTCTATTGTTTCACTCTATTTCTTTGCACTGATCACTGAGGAAGTCTTTCCTATCTCTCTTTGCTATTCTTTGGAACTCTGCATTCAGATGCTTATATCTTTCCTTTTCTCCTTTGCTTTTCACTTCTCTTCTTTTCACAGCTATTTGTAAGGCCTTCCCAGACAGCCATTTTGCTTTTTTGCATTTCTTTTCCATGAGGATGATCTTGATCCCTGTCTCCTGTATAATGTCAGGAACCTCATTCCATAGTTCATCATGCACTCTGTCTATCAGATCTAGTCCCTTAAATCTATTTCTCACTTCCACTGTATAATCATAAGGGATTTGATTTAGGTCATACTTGAATGATCTAGTGGTTTTCCCTACTTTCTTCAATTTAAGTCTGAATTTGGCAATAAGGAGTTCATGATCTGAGCCACAGTCGGCTCTCAGTCTTGTTTTGGCTGACTGTATAGAGTTTCTCCATCTTTGGCTGCAAAGAATAAAATCAATCTGATTTCGGTGTTGACCATCTGGTGATGTCCATGTGTAGAGTCTTCTATTGTGTTGTTGGAAGAGGGTGTTTGCTATGACCAGTGTGGTCTCTTGGCAAAACTCTATTACCTTTACCCTGCTTCATTCCATATTCCAAGGCCAAATTTGCCTGTTACCCCAGTTGTTTCTTGACTTCCTACTGTTGCATTCCAGTCCCCTATAATGAAAAGAACATCTTTTTGGGGTGTTAGTGAAAGAATACAATAGTGAGAGATCTGATATACTAGCATCAGGAAGGCATTAACTCTTAAAGTCTGAGTGAGGAGGGGGACCTAATTTATTTTTTTTTACAGATGTGGGATTTGGTAGTTCCCACTACCAAAATCAGTAGTTCCCATGTGCCCCCAAATTAAAATTACCTGAGATGCTTTTCAGAAATACAGGTAAAAAGAAAAGGAGCTGAGAAGAGGAGAAAGAAGTCTATGGAATGTGGTAGATACAAAAGCCCTTAGGTAGAAAGGGACATACCTACCTCCAGGAACTTAGGGACTGTTTATTTCTTAGATGATGTGCCTATCTATTTATTTATGGGTAGGCCGAGCCTTTGTTGCTCTGCAAGCTTCAGTAGTTGTGGCCAGCAGGCTCATCAGTCGTGGCTTGCCAGCTATAGAGCATTTGGGCTTTGGTTGTGTGGCACACAGCCTTAGTNGTTTATTTCTTAGATGATGTGCCTATCTATTTATTTATGGGTAGGCCGAGCCTTTGTTGCTCTGCAAGCTTCAGTAGTTGTGGCCAGCAGGCTCATCAGTCGTGGCTTGCCAGCTATAGAGCATTTGGGCTTTGGTTGTGTGGCACACAGCCTTAGTTGCCCCGTGGCATGTGGAATCTTCCCAGTTTTCAGTTTTTAGTTTAGTCACTCAGTCGTGTCTGACTCTTTGCTACCCCATGGACTGTAGACTACCAGGCTTCTCCATCCATGGGATTTTCCAGGCAAGAGTACTGGAGTGGGTTGCCCTTTCCTTCTCCAAAGGATCTTCCCAACCCAGGGATCGAACCTGGGTCTCCCACATTGTAGGCAGATGCTTTACCGTCTGAGCCAGAGCAGGGATCAAATACATGTCCCCTGCACTGGCAGGCAAATTCTTAACCACTGGGCCACCAGGGAAGTCCTGGACTGTTTAAATACTAATCAGTGTTCGTTTGTTTCAGATGTAAGAGTGATCATGCTGGTCATCATACAGAAGCTTGCAATATAAAGAGGAACTCCCCAGATGATTGATACCATGTTTTATGGAATGTCTATCTTCCACAACAAAAACAACTAATTTACATTTCATTCAGCTGTTAGGAATCTAATTTAGACGTAATTCAAAATAAACACATTTTTTTCTGAAACTTTCATAAAAACATATGCCTATTTCAGTATTTTCATCCCTCTCCTGAGTTTTCTAAAATAGTAGCATATGGTGAGATTATCAAAAAATCACCAGAACAGAAGATTCCCTTTAAGAGTCTTTCACATGCTCCTTGATATAACAAACAAGACAGTCCTTGAATGAAGTGTCAAAGCCTTTGCATGGACAACTTGTCAGTTATAATAAGTATTATTCTTGATATGATTCTTGGAATGCCTTAAAGTCTGGCATGTATGTAAGGCAATTAATATTGATGCCATTAAAATACATTTCCCAAACTAAAATATATTTCCCAAACTGTTAGCATTACCATGTTGTTTTCTATAAGCAGAAAGTAGCTATGGAAATACAGTGCATGACACACAAACACATATATTTTTATGTAGAAGACATAAAAGACAACTCTTCTGTCTTCCAAAGTTTCTGAATCTGATATTTGCCCACTTCTCCACCCCTTCATTTTTCTTCTTGGTCTTCTCCTCCTCCTATTTTTTCTCTTAATGTAAAGAAAGATTGGCAAATAAGATACTTAACACCATATTAGTCAAACAGATTTTATCTTTGACATCAACAGAAAAATTGAAAAATAATTAAAAGGGAAGTTGCTTTCTGGTTGTTTGTCAATATTACTTGATTTTCAATTTTTGCCTTACCAATATCATCTCACAAAGATCCAGGGAAAGGTGCACATGTTTCTCATTTGTAAAACATATGGATTTTTTATCTCTTTTTTTATCTTCAGGGCTTAGTAACCAAAAATGCTAAGAAAGATGACTGAGGATAAATGGATATGTTACTTGTGTCGAGAGTATGAGAATGACAACCAATCAATAGATTAGGTATGATTCAGTGGTTCTCAATCCTCACTGGTTATTAGGATCACTATAAAGCCTTAAAAAAGTAGAATTGTCCAGGCTTCTCTTTCCCCAGCAAATTCTGACTCAATTGTTCTTATTGCCTTTGGCATTTCTATAAAGTTCAGCAAGTCTAGTTCTCAGGTCTACCTCCAACTCAAATTGTGTCCTTGAATAAATTGTCCCTAATTTCTTAGTCCCAGTTTTCTTATTTACAACTAAGGACACTTGAGTTGATTCTATACTCTTGAACATGACTGATTATTAGAATCATTTGGAAAGTACTTGAAAGTTGTGGATATTTTTAAAGGATTGAAATCTAGGTAACAAATGATTGGTGAAAATTGACTTGTGTAGAGTGATGTAATCGATTATTATCAGCCACAGAATCTACCTGAGACTGATAAAAATTATCTCTGATTGATGTGACTATCATTCAATTCTACAATAAATCATATTGTGAAAGCCTTCTGTGTTCTCATAAAACACATGTTCAGTTCAGTTCAGTCGCTCAGTCGTGTCTGACTCTTTGAGACCCATGAACCACAGCACGCCAGGCCTCCTGTCCATCACCAACACCCAGAGTCCACCCAAACCCATGTCCATTGAGTTGGTCCATCCAACCCATGTCCATCCAACCATCTCATCCTCTGTCATCACCTTCTCCTGCCCTCAATCTTTCCCAGCATCAGAGTCTTTTCAAACAAGTCAGCTCTTTGCATCAGGTGGCCAAAGTATTAGAGCTTCAGCTTCAACATCAGTCCTTCCAATGAACACCCAGGACTGATCACCTTTAGGATGGACTGGTTGGATCTTCTTGTAGTCCAAGGGACTCTCAAGAGTCTTCTCCAACACCACAGTTCAAAAGAAGCAATTCCTCAGTGCTCAGCTGTCTTTATAGTCTAACTCTCACATCCATACAACCACTGGAAAAACCATAGCCTTGACTAGACGGACCTTTGTGGAAAAAGTTATGTCTCTGCTTTTTAATATGCTGTCTAGGTTGGTCATAACTTTCCTTCCAAGGAGTAAGCATCTTAATTTCACGGCTGCAATCACCATCTGCAGTGATTTTGGAGCCCAGAAAAATAAAGTCAGTCACTGTTTCCACTGTTTCCCATCTACCTGCCATGAAGTGATGGGACTGGATGCCATGATCTTTGTTTTCTAAATGTTGAGCTTTAAGCCAACTTTTTCACTCTCCTCTTTCACTTTCATCAAGAGGCTCTTTAGTTCTTCTTCACTTTCTGTCATAAGAGTGGTGTCATCTGCATATCTGAGGTTATTGATACTTCTCCCAGCAATCTTGATTCCAGCTTGTTCTTCCTCCAGTCCAGTGTTTCTCATGATGTACTCTGCATATAAGTTAAAGAAAGAGGGTGACAATATACAGCCTTGAAGTACATCTTTCCCTATTTGGAACCTGTCTGTTGTTCCATGTCCAGTTCTAACTATTGCTTCCTGACCTGCATATAGGTTTTTCAAGAGGCAGGTCAGGTAGTCTGGTATTCCCATCTCTTTCAGAATTTTCCACAGTTTATTGTGATCCACACAGTCAAAGGCTTTCACATAGTCAATAAAGCAGAAATAGATGTTTTCTGGAACTCTCTTGCTTTTTCAATGATCCAGCAAATGTTGGCAATTTTATCTCTGGTTCCTCTACATTTTCTAAAACCAACTTGAACATCTGGAAGTTCACGGTTCACGTATTGCTGAAGCCTGGCTTGGAGAATTTTAAGCATTACTTTACTAACGTGTGAGATGAATGCAATTGTGCAGTAGTTTGAGCATTCTTTGGCATTGCCTTTCTTTGGGACTGGAATGAAAACTGATTTTTTCCAGTCCTGCCTGTGGCCACTGACTGCAGAGTTTTCCAAATTTGCTGGGATATTGAGTGCAGCACTTTCACAGAATCGTCTTTCAGGATTTGAAATAGCTCAACTGGAATTCCATCACCTCCACTAACTTTACTCATAGCGATGCTTCCTAAGGGCCATTTGACTTCATATTCCAGGATGTCTGGCTCTAGGTAAGTAATCACACCATTGTGATTTCTGGGTCATGAAGATCTGTTTTGTACATAATGCATATTGTCAACAGTTTAAGTTTTGAGATCAAACCATTGGTTTTCCTTTTTGATTGCTGATCAAGGGATAAATTATAAGGCTAGGGGACAAGTGGTTGGAGCATTGGGAATGTCTAGGTCAGAACCCTAGACACACATACTCTCACCACAGAAATTCCTTCATTCATGAGACCTCAGGCTGCAGCAAACACATGTTGATTAATCTCAGATAAGTTTATAAGGTATTGAAAATACATGTTTCACAGTTTAAATACTCAACCAAATACTGATGAAATAAAAAATTCAAGAGGCATAAAATTACATGATTTATAAACATTTCCTCTAGACTAGTAAACTGGAAATGAGAAGGCAACTTTGTCATGAAGAGCCTGGACTTCAAGACAGAAAGATTTGTTGCAGTCCTAGACCTAACTCACTTGACTGACTGAGGTTATATGTGCTGGCTACTGAGATAACACAAAGGGAGAAGATGTAGACTTGACTCACATTCACAAGGCAGCAGAAGAAACATACTCTACATGTATGTGTATGAGTGCAAATCTTATATTGAAGGAGGAAAGGAAGAGGCCAAGCTAACTCCATCTTGAAAATGAAGGAAACTCCATCTTGTACTTTCTGTGAGCTTTGGACCATGTGCCTGGTAGCCATGGGTATAACATACCTCTGGCCAAACTGGCCTCCTGGACTGATAAACACCAGACTCCATACCAAGATTTCCCATTGCCAAAAAGAATGTGATAATCCCCTATGTAATCAATCACCTTTGTAATCTTTATGTCACCCACTGGTATAGGCTACAATGCATAACCAGCTGATGCTTCTGATTATGAATCATGGCTGTAACCTGATTATATCTCCCTTTAACACTTTCCATGCTAAGTTTAAGGATGTGGGGATGTGGGCTTCAGTAGTACAATTAAGCTATATAAGATTTTCGCAAAAGTTGGTCAGCGTCCCTGGCTAAAGAGGAAATTATGCCTCATAATTATGCTCCGACCCATCGGGTAATAAAACTCCACTATCCACCTTGTCTTGAGTGAGTTTGTTTCCCGGATCATTTGGCTATAACATTTGGTGCACTGGCTGGGAAACTCCTCATTTTGAGGAGACAAGTCCCATTTGGGGCTGTTCTGAGGTTTTGTGGCTTGGATCTTCTAAAGGGGGTAAGGCGCCTCGCCCTTCTGGAAAGCATCTGTTTCTCGATGCCTGGACCTTCCATGTTAAGTGGGCAGTGGACATCAGCATGGGAATTGAGTGCTCAGGTAAGGAAGTTTCCCACCCTGTGGGGTGGAAGAGGGAGCCTGATCAATACCCTGAGAGGGAGTAGGAGAAGCACAGACCATAAATGTCACAAAGGAGGTAGAGAAGGCAGTGTCTGCACGGTCTTGGGTTAAATCTGTCAGGCGGTCATGAGAGGGCTTTTTGGGGAAGAAACTTGGTCTTTGTGACCTCATATTCTGCCCTCCCCTAGGAGGTGTCCCATCTGCTGTGGAATTCTTAATCCCCTCAGAACTGTCAGGCTAGAAGGAGGGGGGATACATAAGTGAGCACAAGTTGGTCATCTATGGACCATGGGATATTTAACCCATCTGTGTTTTCATCTGCACCCGATCAAGCCCACCAAGGCAAAATGGACTTTAAAAGTCAAGGGAGAAACAGTCTTGCACCACGTGGTCTTCTGGTTCAGCCGTGCTGACTGATAGGTGAAGACACACCAATCCCCCTTCTCCCTCTGGAATCTGGCAGATAAGGTTCTTCTCACCCCAATTAGGAAGAAGGCGGAATGGCAATTCAAATGTTTCACAGAGTAGAAATATCAGAAGTACACAGGATACTGAGAACTTCGTAGACAGAATGAAAAGGAAAAGTAGAAGAAGGTCCAAGAAGGTAAGCAAGATGGGAGGAAATGAATCTAAGGCAACTGTACTGGAGTGCATGATTAAAAATTTTAAGAAGGGATTTGGAGGAGACTATGGGGTGAAGATGATGCCTGCTTCCACATTCTCTGTGAGGTCAAATGGCCCTCCATGGGAGTAGGATGGCCACCAGAAGGCACCATGAACTTAAAAATAGTGGAAGCAGTCTATACAGTAGTCACAGGAGAGCCGGGTTATCCAGATCAATTTCCATATATTGACTCATGGCTAGGATTACCTCAAGATCCCTCCTCCTTAGACGAGATTCTATATCAAGATAGGGAAAGGAACAATATTAATGGCACAAAAATTGACTAATGATAAAAAAGAAATTCTTCAGGATTTGGCTGGGGATGTCTTGCCCCCTCCCCGATACTGGATCATGACGCGCCCACCGCCCAGTGCTTCACCAGGACCAGTGGCCACTTTAATGTCCTATCCAGGGCTACGTGGAGTTCCTGCAGTGGCCGCTGCTCCTCTGCCAGCTCTCCTGGAGATCGTAGAGCCACTTTTATGGCAGGCTCTGATCCCGGCGATGGAGACCTCTGGTCAATGCCCCCAGGATTCCACCTCAGCCAGACCTCCTAGATTGTATCCACCTCTTTTGGTGAGTACTGGTGGGAAGGGGGAAGAAAACACAGGAATTGGACAGAGGCTGCACTCCTCCAAGGAACAGGGGGAAGGAACCCCATTACAGATGCCCCTCAGAAAGCTTCAAAAGCCTCCGGCTCAGGATGCAGGTGGGCACTACCATAAGCCTCCTGTGGCCTATTATTACCATCCATTTTCCTCTATGGATATATTAAACTGGCAGAGACACACTCCATCATACTCAGGGGAGCCACAAGCCATGATGATGCTAATGGAGATATTTCTTGAACCCACCACCTTACATGGGATGACATAATCCAACTACTAGTCTCCCTTTTCAGCACTGAGGAAAGACACAGGATCCTAACTGAGGCCAGAAATGATTAAGAGAATGGTACCTGAGGGTACTGCAAACCCGCAGCAGTGGGTAGAACTAGTCACCCCTGATAAGAGGCCCAATTGGGACTGTAACAGAGGATGGGGGGAGCCACCTGGAGAGATATCAGGAGGCTATTTTACAAGGCCTGAAGAGGGGGCCTGAAAATCTATGAGTATGACCAAACCCTCTGAAGTGATTCAAAGGGAAACCAAATCACCCTCTGAGTTCTATGAAAGACTGTGCAAGGCCTATAGACTTTATACACCAATAGATCCAGAGGCTGCTGGGTCTCAGATGGTGATAAATGCATTTGTATCTCAAGGCTACCCTGATATCAGACGCAAACTTCAAAAGGTGGATGGGGTACTGGCCATGACTAGCTCACAAATAATTGAGATTGTTGATAAGGTATTCAGAAATAGAGATGTAGAGGCTAAGAGGGAACCTGAGAAAAGACGGAAAGAAGATAGTAAGAGGCCCACTAGAGGATCATGGTACCGGCTGCGGCTTCGGGAAGGCCTCTTCCTAGACCTTACCCATAGCCCACAACCCCTCTGAATCAGGGCCGATATCCTGGCAAGCCCTCTATACGAAGGCCCAGGGCCACCCTGCAACCAAACCAATGAGCCTGATGCCAGGACTTCAGTCACTGAAAAAATGAATGCCCCCAAAATAATGGGAAAAAAGAGCTGACATCATCTGTTATAGGGCTGGCCAGACTAGAGACTGAACAGGAGTGTCAGGCCTCAAAGATACAAGGTCCCTGGAAGCCCATGGTGAAACTAAAAGTCAGGGACCAAATTATTGCCCTTATAGTGGACACCGGGGCAGAAATGTCAGTGGTGACTGAACTGGTAGCACCGCTTTCAATAAAGGCCACTGCCATAGAAGGAGTAACCAGAGAAAAGCTGATGAGACTATTCTGTTTACCCCAGAAGTGCCAGATTGGGGGACAAGTGACGCATGAATTCCTGTATATTCCTGAATGTCCAGTACATCTGTTGGAGAGAGACTTGTCTTCTAAATTGGGGGCACAACTGACGTTTTCCCCCCAAGAAAGACCCACTCTCCAGGTGGGCTCAACCACCTATTTACTCTCCCTCTCAGTAACCCCTCAAGATGAATGGAGGTTACATGACCCTCTGGAAGAAAATCCAGATGGACTAGACAGCCAAGGGAAGGAACTAATCTGATGATTTCCCGAGGTTTGGGTGGAAGATAAACCCCCTCGCCCTGGGGGCTTGCCATACATCAAGCTCCAGGATTGCTGGGTCTCAGATGGTGATAAATGCATTTGTATCTCAAGGCTACCCTGATATCAGACGCAAACTTCAAAAGGTGGATGGGGTACTGGCCATGACTAGCTCACAAATAATTGAGATTGTTGATAAGGTATTCAGAAATAGAGATGTAGAGGCTAAGAGGGAACCTGAGAAAAGACGGAAAGAAGATAGTAAGAGGCCCACTAGAGGATCATGGTACCGGCTGCGGCTTCGGGAAGGCCTCTTCCTAGACCTTACCCATAGCCCACAACCCCTCTGAATCAGGGCCGATATCCTGGCAAGCCCTCTATACGAAGGCCCAGGGCCACCCTGCAACCAAACCAATGAGCCTGATGCCAGGACTTCAGTCACTGAAAAAATGAATGCCCCCAAAATAATGGGAAAAAAGAGCTGACATCATCTGTTATAGGGCTGGCCAGACTAGAGACTGAACAGGAGTGTCAGGCCTCAAAGACACAAGGTCCCTGGAAGCCCATGGTGAAACTAAAAGTCAGGGACCAAATTATTGCCCTTATAGTGGACACCGGGGCAGAAATGTCAGTGGTGACTGAACTGGTAGCACCGCTTTCAATAAAGGCCACTGCCATAGAAGGAGTAACCAGAGAAAAGCTGATGAGACTATTCTGTTTACCCCAGAAGTGCCAGATTGGGGGACAAGTGACGCATGAATTCCTGTATATTCCTGAATGTCCAGTACATCTGTTGGAGAGAGACTTGTCTTCTAAATTGGGGGCACAACTGACGTTTTCCCCCCAAGAAAGACCCACTCTCCAGGTGGGCTCAACCACCTATTTACTCTCCCTCTCAGTAACCCCTCAAGATGAATGGAGGTTACATGACCCTCTGGAAGAAAATCCAGATGGACTAGACAGCCAAGGGAAGGAACTAATCTGATGATTTCCCGAGGTTTGGGTGGAAGATAAACCCCCTCGCCCTGGGGGCTTGCCATACATCAAGCTCCAGGAGTAATAGAACTCAAACCCGGTGCCACCCCAGTCGGAAAATGTCAGCACCCACTGCCACTAGAAGCTCTAGTTCGAATTTTGCCACACATAAACAGACTGAAACAGACAGGCATCCTGATTGAATGCCAGTTGGCCTGGAGCATACCAATCCTACGAGTCAAGAAAGAAGGGGTACAGGACCTGTGCAGGACCTCAGACTGGTCAACCAGGCCACTGTGACTCTACATCCCACCATTCCTAACCCCTAGACTTTACTTAGCTTCCTCCCACCAAATGCTAAGATCTATACTTGTTTAGATCTCCAGGATGCCTTCTTCTGTATATGCCTCACCCTGGTGTCTCAACCCATTTTTGGTTTTGAATGGGAAGACCCAGCAGGGGGCGCCAAACAACAGCTCACCTGGACTCACCTCCCACAAGGATTTAGGAATTCCCAACCCCACTCCAGTACTCTTGCCTGGAAAATCCCATGGACGGAGGAGCCTGGTGGGCTGCAGTCCATGGGGTCGCTAAGAGTCGGACACGACTGAGCGACTTCACTTTCACTTCTCACTTTCATGCATTGGAGAAGGAAATGGCAACCCACTCCAGTGTTCTTGCCTGGAGAATCCCAGGGACGGGGGAGCCTGGTGGGCTACCGTCTATGGGGTCGCATAGAGTCGGACACGACTGAAGCGACTTAGCAGCAGCAGCAGCAGCAACCATCTCTGGGGAAGCCTTGGCTTCCGACCTGGACTCCTTCCAGCCAGAGAAGTTCAGATGCTGGTTGCTACAATACGTGGATGACTTGCTGTTGGCTGCCAAGAATGGCGAAGGCTGCTGGGAAGGGACCAAGGCTTTCCTACAGCTATTGTTGGAGTCTGGCTACTGAGTCTGGAAAAAGAAGGCACAGATCTGCAAAGAGGAGGTAAGATATTTGGGGTTTGTTCTGAGAGGAGGCACGAGGCTGTTAGACCAGTCCAGAAAAGAGGTAGTTTTGAGAATCCCGCAACCGAGAACCAGACGACAGGTCTGAGAGTTCTTGGGAGCCACTGGGTTTGTAGGAGTTGGGTTCCAGGCTATTGCCAGATGGCACAGCCATTATATGAACTCCTAACTGAACCAGAAGGAGATTCACTAAATTGGACTGAGAGACAGCAACAGGCCTTTGAGGAACTAAGGCTGGCAATTACGTCAGCACCTGCCTTAGGTCTGCCAGACCTTGCTAAGCCATTTACTCTTTATGTGACTGAAAAGGACAAGGAGGCTATGGGAGTGCTGTCCCAGACTATGGGGACATGGGACAGACCCATGGCTTATCTCTCGAAATGGCTGGACAGTGTTGCCACCGGGTGGCTGGGATGCTTACGGGCAGTTGCTGTGGTTGCCTTACTGGTCCGGGAGGCAACCAAGCTGAGTTTGAGTCAAGATTTGATCATAAAAGACCCTCATAAGGTCAACACTCTCCTGCAAGGGGACCCCCATAAATGGCCATTGACATCCCAGATTGTTCAATACCAGGGACTGTTATGTGAGAAACCCTATGTTACTATTGAGTCTTGCAGGCCCTGAATCCATTCACTCTCCTTCCTGTGGGAGAAGGTGGGCCCTCACATGATTGCAAGGACATCCTAGAAGAAGTTTATGCCAGCAGACCTGACTTGAGAGACCAGCCAATAATGGACCCAGATTGGGTCCTGTACACCGATGGCACCAGACTGGTGAAACAAGGATGACTGTAGGGATATGCAGCAGTCATGGAAGAAACCATCGTTGACACTAGCCCTCTGTCATCACACCGATCTGCTCCATGGGCTGAACTATATGCTCTAATCTGGGCCTGCCGGCTGTCAAAAGGTAAGAAGACAAACATTTACACAGACTCCAGGTAAGCTTTTGCTACTTTACATGTACATGGGGCTTTATATAAAGAGAAAGGTCTTCTGATAGCCAATGGAAAGGACATTAAAAACAAGGAAGAAATCTTAAGGTAGCAGTGATACACTGTCGGGTTCACCAAAAGGAAGACACCCAACAAGCATGAGGAAACTGACTAGAAGATAAAACCTCAAAACATGCGGCTAAGAAATTTGGGGCTGCTGGTGGAGGATTTATCAGAACCTTTGTACTCTCAAAAATGCCTGAGTTAACTTTGACTCTCCCACAGTATACACCAGCATGGCTGAAACAGAAAGGGCCACCAAAAATGAAAAAGGTTGGTGGGAACTGACGAATGGCAGGTTACTGGTACCCGAGGCATTAGCCCCCACATCGGTGTCTCAGGTTTACCAGGCAACCCACTTGGGACATGACAAAATGGAAGAATTAATTTGAAAGTATTTCTTAATCCCACGACTTTCCTCCTTATGTAGAATGGAATCCTAGAACTGTTCTGCTTGTCACAGGTCAATGCTGCCCCTGGATATAAACAAAAACCTCCAGGAAAACAGTTAAAAGGGACTCTACCCTTTGAACATTTACAAGTGGACTTTATTGAGATGAAACCCTGCTGACACTATCATTATTTACTGATCATGGTATGTATCTTCTCAGATGGGTGGAGGCCTTCCCCACCTGAACTGAAAAAGCAAATGAGGTAGTTTGCTGTCTGCTTTGAGAAGTAATCCCCAGATTTAGGTTCCTAACCAGGATAGAATATTCTATCCTAACCAGGATAGAATCAGACAACAGCCCTGCCTTTGTGGCCAGCTTAATTCAACAGGTATGTAAAGCTCTAAATGTCAAGTGGAAATTACATACAGCATATAGGCCCTGGAGTTCTGGAATGGTGGAAAGAACCAACCAAACTCTTAAAGAGACACTTTCAAAATGGATCATAGAGACTGATTGTTCGTGGTTGGACTTGCTTCTGGCAGCTTTACTCAAATTAAGGGTAACCCTGCATTCCCATGGTTATTCTCCCTATGAAATTATCTATAGGAGGCCCCTCCCATAGTAAGACAGGTGTCGGCAAATATGCCACAGGTAAGGGGATGGGATTTCACAGCAGATGGAACAACTGTGTAAGGTATTAAATCAGGAAACTAAGAAAGAGTGCCACTCCCCCTTGGGGAACATATTCACCAGTTTGTGCTTGGTGATCAGGTGTGGGTCAAGGACTGGAAACACGACTCCTTGGCCCCACACTGGAAGGGTCCAGATACTGTTTCTCTAACCACCTCTATGTCAGTTACAGTTGCAGGTCTCACTTCCTGGATCCACCATATGAGGATGAAAAGAGCATATCACACAGACCCAGAGGACACCGAGTGGACTACACAAAGGGACCTCACTTATCCCCGTGAGACCAAGATTCTCTTAAAGGAGAAGAAGAGATGAAGCTCTGCAATGAACTGCTGCTTCAAGGACTCACCAGTAACCTCTTGAGACTAGCTAATAGTTTCAGCACAAGACAACGTTTTCATTTCATGGGCACATTCCTATGCTGACTTTCATAAAAAATCCAGCTGCTGGGTATGTGGAGCCATGCCCATGTCATCATGGATGGACTCCCGTGGTGGGTATCACCTCTATGGAGGGAGAGATGATAGGCCTAGCTTATGTGATTTTTTGCATCAGGCAAAATAATAAAAATCAAGTCTAGAAACTGTAATCACAGCAGCCACTACCCATTAGTGTGATAAAAAGGCTGACCAGCTGACAAACGGCCATGGGATACATTTTAATTATACTCTTAGCTCAGAAAATGCTTATCAATATCATGTGACAGCCAATAAGTACAAACAATCAGAAATTAACCAATATTTTGATCAATTCTACCAGATATGGGATGAATACATGTGGGTTACTCCAGAAAAGGGACAAGTTGTTAGGATAGCTGAAATTTGCTGGGGACAAGATGTACACATTATTGGATATAATAATCAAACAATGGATAAAAATAATTTAAAACTAATGGGCTCTCGATGGACAGAACAGTGCTATAAGACCTATAAAGTTATTTATGATCCCAGTCAATCCATCCAATGGCTTGGGACAGACTGGGGATTCAACCCCAGAACCAGGTGTATTGTTCCTAACGACACCCATTGGTTATGTGGGACTAACATATGGCCTTGGTTGTCCCTAGGATGGATAGGGAGGTGTACCTTAGGTCCGGCCTTTGCCCATGGAAACATCAGGTCAACAATACAAGAGCTTTTAATTTACCTTGATGGTCAGGGTAGATGGTCACGATCAGTTTTCCATCGGTATGATTATTTGGCTGCTATATTTGTTCCCTCATTGGGTACTACAGACATCATGATTAGAGTTGAAGCTCCAACTAATTTCACACAAAGAACCCTAAATGACAGCCTAAGAGCTATTCAAGGACTAAATACTGAACAAACACAAAAGAGAAAAGTGGTAATTCAAAACAGAATGGCTTTAGACATACTTATAGCCACTCAAGGAGGGACTTGTGCTATAATCAAAGATGAATATTGTGTATATATTCCTGATTTACCTGGCAATATATCAGCCACTCTAGATGACATGAAAGATCAAGTAAAAGCTATGTCTGATGATAATCTTCCTTTTTGGACTTCTGTTCTATCATGGGTAAAGGGTGATTGGTGGAAAACTATATTAACATTGTTGTAGTTGTTCTGTTGATTCTGTTATGTGGACCTTGTATTCTCCAATGTGTTGTTAACTTTGTATCACAGAGGCTGACTTCATTTACCCAAATATACCAGGAAATCTGAAAGGCAATATATCCTGATGACTGATGCTCACACTGGAAGTTGAGAACATTAAGAGGCGGGGAATGAAGGAGGGAAGGAACAGGCCAAGCTGACTCCATCTTGAAAATGAAGGAAACTCCATCTTGCACTTTCAGTGAACTTTGGACTATGTGCCTGGTAGCCATGGGGATAACATACCTGCAGCCAAACTGGCCTCCCAGACTGATAAACACCAGATTCCATACCAAGATTTCCCATAGCCAAAAATAATGTGATGATCCCCTATGTAGTCAGTCACCTTTATAATCTTTATGGCACCCACTGGTGTAGGCTACAATGTATAACCACCTGACCCTTCCAATTATAAATCATGGCTGTAACCTGACTGCATCTCCCTTTAACACTTCCCAGGCTAGGTTTAAGGAATTTGGGGATGTGGGCTTGAGCAGTACACTTAAGGTATATAAGGTTTTCACGAAAGTCGGTCGGGGTCCTTGCTAAGAGGAGACTCTGCCTTGTGTCCGCCGGTGTAATAAACTGCACTCCACTATCTGCATTGTCCTTCTGAGTGAGTTTGTTTCCTGGAGTATTTGACTATAACAGTATGCTAAAATTGAAAGGCAAATAAGAGTCTATCAATCAGCTCAGAAAGCTGCCAAAGCTATTGGAGAAGAGGTGATTTTTCAGCTCTTTATTCACTGTGTTCTATCTNATTGTCCTTCTGAGTGAGTTTGTTTCCTGGAGTATTTGACTATAACAGTATGCTAAAATTGAAAGGCAAATAAGAGTCTATCAATCAGCTCAGAAAGCTGCCAAAGCTATTGGAGAAGAGGTGATTTTTCAGCTCTTTATTCACTGTGTTCTATCTACAGCTTTGAGTCTCTGGGAGCTTATAGTTTGTTGCCTGTGTTAGATTCTGGAACATTTAGAATGTGCATGTGAAGTAATACGAATGTTAAGTTTAAACACCATAAAATTGTGAGAGTTTGTTACTACTGGATTAGCTGAAGAGCTGAGATGCCTCTTTCCATGGCTTTATCATAAAACAAATTAAAAAAAAAAGGAAGTGCTTCCTAGATTTTACTAGAAAAAGAAAGATACACTTAACAGTGAGTTTATGCTTGACTTATCAGTGTTTTACCATGAGTTGACATTATTCTAGCCAAAAGCATAACTATTTGATATGCTTGTTAATCCATGTGGCCAAATTGAGGTGAGTATTTGATTTCTGGTACTGGTAAAATAGTGAAATACTTGAATTACCCAAAGCCCTCTCAAAGAACCTCCATGCATCTTCTAAGATTTCACAAAAGTGGCTACAAGCTGTCTAGATTCATAGCCTGAGTTTTCAATCCAGTAGGTGTCACTGAGCATTTTACTTAATTTTGCCTATCTCAAAAAGTTTTTGGAATATTCTTTAAGATAATTTATATAAAGCTTTTAGCACAGGAATTAACATACAATATGTTCTTAACTATCAAGTTATGATTGCGTGCTAAGTTGCTTTAGTCGTGTCCAGCTCCTTGTGACCCAATGAACTGCAGCCTGCTAGTCTCCTCTGTCCATGGGATTCTCCAGGCAAGAATACTGGAGTGGGTTGTCATGCCCTCCACCAGAGGAATCTTTCTGACTCTGATCGAATCCACGTCTCCTGTGTTCCCTGCAAAGGCACGCAGGTTCTTTACCACTAGCCCCGCTTGAGGAGCCCTATCATGTTATAAGTATTGGAGTTGAAATTCTAGAGCCTCTATGATTAGAACTATGCTGTTAATTCATTCACAACTATCTTGGCACCCCAAATTCCACTATTATTCTTCATTCTTCTTCTTTTCCTTCTCTTCCTTTTTCTTCTCCTCTTCTCCCTCCTCCTTCTTTCTCTTTCTTCTCCTCTTTCTTCTTACTCAGTTTTATTTCTTAGACTTCATACTTAAGTTTTGATTCACATGTAATGGGTTACTCATTGTTTTCCCCTGACATTAATGAGACTCCAAATATATCTGGATATGTGTCTATGTCCTATTCTTTTCTTTTATCTACTTCAGAATCACTACTTTTAAAAAATAATCAGTTTTTTTATTTCACATATAAATGATATTATGTATGTTTGTCTTTCTCTTCGTTATTTTACTTAGCATGATACCTTTCAAGTTTACCCTTATTATGGCAAATGTTGACATTTAATTCACTTTTTATGGCCAAGTAGTATTCCATTGTGTATATATGCTACATCTTATTTATCCATTAATCTGTTTATGGATACTTAGATTGCTTACATATCTTGGCAATAATGCTGCTATGAAACTGAAATACAGATATCTTTTCAAATCAATGTTTTAATTTTGGGGGACTATATATATCCAGAAGGAGAACTCCTCAGTCATATGTTTAGTTCTAGCTTTAGTTTAGTTTTTTTTTTTTTTTGGAAGAAACTACCATATTGTTTTCCACAGTGACTGCAATAATTTACATTCCCACAAATAGTGCACAAAGAGTCCTCTTTTTCCACATCCTCACTAACATTTGTCATTTTTGCTTCTTCTTCTTCTTATTTTTTTTTTTTTGATAGTGTCAGGAGATATCTCACTGTGGTTTTAATTTACATTTCTCTGATGCAAAATCATTACATTTTGATGTGATAACTTATAGAAATTTTTGATAGTTACTAAGGTAGTATTCTTTTTTTATTTTTTTAAAGTGTCATCTAGTTTTTGATCATCTAGGACCATCCATCTGATCCACATAAAGATCTGTTTTGACTGGTATTACAATTAAATATATAGATCATTTTTGGAAGAAATCCCATATTTTAATAGTCCTTCCATCCATAAACATATTTTTTCATTTGTTTTTTGTTCTATCATGCTTTTTATTAAAAATTTTAAATTTTCCACATAAAGATCTAGCCATCTCCTAAAGATTCATTCCAAAATTATTATGGCTATATTGACATTTTAAATGACAGTTTCAAAATTTTATTTTTGCTGCTAAATAAGAGATGTAAATAACTATTTTTTTAAACTGATATTTCCAGCAATATTTCTGAATACTTTCATTAGCTCCAATAATTTAGAATTTCTTGGGATTCTATGGGGAGGTAACAGAGGCAGTCTAATCAAACTAACAAATTTAAAAGAGACAGTTTTCAGGTCAGTAGAAACCAAGTGTGCTATAGAAAGTTGTGTGTGTGGGTATGTGCACACCTACATACTCCTGGTATTATAGTTTCGTTTGATACTTTCTAATCTGTATACTACTTTCTTTTTTTTCTTAATCTTCTTGTTTAGGACTTTTAGCAAAGCATTATAGAACCAGTGAAGTTGACATCCTTGATTAGTTACCAGCCATGAAGAAAATGTTTCTAAACCAATAAGAATAATTTCTTGCATAAATATATCAGGTTAAACACATGTTTGTCTATACCTAAACTCCTAAATGTATGTTGAAATTTATCAAATACTCTTTCTGTGTCTATTAAGATTATAATTTTTTAACCCAATAAGAAGTCAATATGGTAGATTGCACTTGTATGTTGTCTTTGAATTAATCATCTGTTAGAATTTATTGTACACTAGTGCATTTAGTTTTAACACTTTTCAGGGAATTTTCTGTTTATATTTTTACTTGAGGTTATTGTACAATTTTCCTTTATTCTGTCTTTTATTTGGTTTTGGTGTCAGGATCTTCCCTGGTGATGCAGTGGTAAAGAATACATCTGCCAATGCAGGAGACACAAGAGACATGGGTTTGATCCATGAGTTGGGAAGATCTCCTGGAGAAGGAAATGGCAACTCACTCCAGTATTCTTGCCTGGAAAATCCCAAGGACAGAGGAGACTGGCCCATGGGTTTGCAAAGGGTCAGACACAATTGAGAATGCACGGATTTCAATATTTAAAAAAAATATTAAATATTGTGAACATAATATTTTGGTATTTGGTACATAGTTAGGTGCTCAATTTGTCTTTATGCTTTTCTCTTATCTAGATTCTTAATGTTAAAAAAAAAAAAGAATAGAAATGGGGCTTGCAAAACTTATTACTCAGGCTGTTTGTAGGATTTAATAAAATAACATATATAAAAGTGCCTAAAGCAGTGTTTGGCATGTTAGAGGATTCATTAAATACTAGCTCACTTGCCCTTTCCCCTTAGCTGTGTGTTTGTGAAAAAAGGCAGAAAAGGCAGGCACAGTGGAATACTTTTTTGGAAGCCAGCTTAAAACAGTCATAAACGCTGAAGTCAGTTGAATATGTTTGGTTTCCATTCAAAATGTTACTTTCAGAAATACACAGAGAGTTCATTTGCATAATCACTCTCTAGGCAAGAACTTGTCCCTTAGGGGTTATCATTATTTAAATCTTAAGTCAGGTTATTATCATTCTTCATGTGGAGCTGCTTGGCTTTTGTTCCTTCCCTTTTCTCTGACTGTTGCAGCTACAACATTCTGAATGGGAGATTGACCAGCATTACAGAGAAATTCAGGGTAAAAAGCAGCATGTCCAAATGGAAAGAAAGAAAGAGCATGGCGTTCAAACCCCAGGTCCACTGCCCACTGGCTATGGAATTCTGGGGAAATGACTTCATAACTTCTGAAATGGGGATTGTTAGGTCGTTGAGAGGTTTAATTGATGTTGTGTAGATTACATACCATTCTAACCCAAAATAAACTAATTATATTAGCTCCTTTCCTTCCATGCCACCTTTGTCCATTGGAAAGCAGTAATGCACCTCAGAAAAGAAACAAAGGCATACTGGGGAAAATCGAACTGGTGGTGAAAAAAACAGAAAAGATACGTGCTCAAATAGAAGAACATTTTACCTGTGAGAATCATTTTGGTGGGAAAAGAGTAATCTTCATAGTCAAGGGATGCAAGGAAAAGAAGGCATTAAATTTCTCATCAGGTGCTATGGGAAGAAACATATCAAAAGTTCTCTGGAGAGAGCAGGAGTACCCATGAACTCGAACGTGTACTAGAACTAGAGCGTGGGTAGAACTAGAACAGAGGTGCCAATTAGAGAAAAGTATAATAAAGCAGGGAATATTTTAAGCATCTATCAAATGAGGGTTGTGTGATGGAAATAATGAAATGCAGAATAAAGAGCTCAAACATGAATTATCTCCTATGCTTTCTTTCACAAGCCAGAGTACTTAGCTGACTTAACGCTCACCAAGACTCCTTACAGTGGGTACAGTATTATATCTACCAAATATCTGAAGAAACTGAGTTTCAGACACATTAAACAATTTGTCCAAGAATACTCAACTATGAAGTGCCTGAACTGGATTCCAACAAAGACCAGCTAATTGCAAATATCCTGCCACTCTCCCAAATGGCTTCCTCTTGGGAAGCTGACCGTGTTGGGTCCTCTATTTTTTAAGACTATAATTGTGTGCCCTATGGAACTTATGGAATTTGCTTTTTAGTCTCTGTGCCTGTGAAGAATTTCTAAAAGAGGATACTTACAACATACAGTGGGCAAAGGTGCTAATGGTGAGCACAGTATAAATTTACTGAAGACTGATGATCATTGGGGAGACTCCTTACAGAAAAGATGAAAATCCACTTTGCAACCAATGGTGCCATGTTTTCACCATCATCATACACACCATTTCTGTCCACAGTCCACAAAGGGTTCTAGAGAATTGACTTTGTATCACATGGCACTGGGCAGCAAGAATAAAATACTTTATACACACACACACACACACACACACACACACACACACACACACACACATCCTTATCCTCTAGAGGTGTGCTCCTTACATAGAGTAGCTCCTTAAAAACACATTAATGAAATAAAATTAAACATTTATTTCCTTGGTCTCATTTAGCTGCATTTAAAGTACACACTAGGCAACAAAAATTTACTATATAGCACAAGAAGCTGTAGTCAATATCTTGTAATAACCTATAATGGAAAATAATTTTTTTAAATAGTGCATGTATATATATGTATAACTGAATCACCTTGCTGTGCACCTGAAATGTTATAAGTCAACTATACTTCAATAATATATATATATTAATTAAAATATAAATATATAAAGTACACACTAGACACAGTGACTAGAGTTCACTATATTGAACATAGCAGGTAGAGAACATGTCTATCTTTGTAGAATGTTCTACTGGAAGACTGAATTAGAGACTTCTAGTTTGGATTTGGGTTGGAGTTAAGATTCTAAATTTACTGCCACCACTGCCCTAACGCTTTCAGCTAACTGTCTATCAACATGGTCTGGATGTTTTAATCCTCCAAACCACCACTCGAGGAAAGAACATTGGATGAAGAGACCAAGATTCAGAGTGTTAAAATAATTTCCCCAAATTCTAGTAAGCGATGGAGCCTGGATTAAAAGGCAAGTATGTCTGACTTCAGAGCCCAGGATCTCAACTAATGGGTAAAGCTGGTCACACATAAAATGCTGAGTGGCACATGGACTAGTTATATTGTGTGCAAGTTCTATCATGAGTACAGAAAGCTGGGGTTGCTCAGGAAAATCTTTACCAAAAATTGCATAACAAGGAAAGGCTCTGAAATGCCAATGAAAGTTGCTTAAGAAGACAAGATTAGAAAAGGAACTACAGACAGAGAGTAGAAAAAGTAACACAATGTTCCAGATTGCTTCCTCAAGCCAGTCCTATTTTATATATTTTGTTGTTGAGATTTTCTAAAACGTTATGTCTTGGGCATCTATGATACTATGCACAGGGTACTGTGCTAGACCTTGTGGACACAAACTTGAGAGGTTGTCATTCTTCCAGGAAGTTCACAGTCTACAGTGAACATTCTTTGGCCAAGAAACCAACTGAGGACACTATGTCATATTAAAATTTACCCATCCAATGCTGTAGTCAAGAATCTAATAGGGGAATCTCCACACTGTTCTCCATAGTGGCTGTACTAGTTTGCATTCCCACCAACAGTGTAAGAGGGTTCCCTTTTCTCCACACCCTCTCCAGCATTTATTGTTTGTAGACTTTTGGATCGCAGCCATTCTGACTGGTGTGAAATGGTACCTCATTGTGGTCTTGATTTGCATTTCTCTGATAATGAGTGATGCTGAGCATCTTTTCATGTGTTTGTTAGCCATCCGTATGTCTTCTTTGGAGAAATGTCTGTTTAGTTCTTTGGCCCATTTTTTGATTGGGTCGTTTATTTTTCTGGANAGCCATTCTGACTGGTGTGAAATGGTACCTCATTGTGGTCTTGATTTGCATTTCTCTGATAATGAGTGATGCTGAGCGTCTTTTCATGTGTTTGTTAGCCATCCGTATGTCTTCTTTGGAGAAATGTCTGTTTAGTTCTATGGCCCATTTTTTGATTGGGTTGTTTATTTTTCTGGAAATAAGCAAAAATAAACAAATGGGATCTAATTAAAATTAAAAGCTTCTGCACAACAAAGGAAACTATAAGTAAGGTGAAAAGACAGCCTTCTGAATAGGAGAAAACAATAGCAAATGAAGCAACTGACAAACAACTAATCTCAAAAATGTTCAAGCAACTTATGCAGCTCAACTCCAGAAAAAATAGGCAGTCTTAACATAATCTGGGAGAAGGGTTTGGTCCTGAGTTCCTGTAATTTTCTACAACTATCATCACTGAGAGGATATCACTATTTGTTTTGGGGGCAAACCAGTAGATTGGAAAATGATTATCATTAAACAAAATAATAAGCAAGCCTAGAGTTGTCTGCATCAGGAGAAAAACCACATTATTCTTTATTTTGCTGACTCGTTGGAAAAGACCCTGATGCTGGGAAAGATTGAGGGGAGGAGGAGAAGGGGACGACAGAGGATGAGATGGTTGGATGGCATCACCAGCTCAATAAACATGGGTTTGGGTGGACTCTGGGAGTTAGTGATGGACAGGGAGGCCTGCCGTGCTGTGGTTCATGGGGTCTCAAAGAGTCGAACACGACTGAGCGACTGAATTGATTGATTTTCATCAAATATAAAAGCTTGAAAGGAACATAAAGATTATAAACACCAAGTCATAGAGAAACAATGACATAGTCATTGTTTAATCGAGATCAGGGGTCCCCAGTCTCCAGGCCTCAGACCAGTACTTCCTAACAGGTGAGTTGGTGGCAATAGATTAGGAATAAAGTGCATGCTAAATGTAATGTGCTTGAATCATTCCAAAACCACCCCCCTTTCCCAGTCCGTGTAAAGTTTTCTTCCATGAAACCCATCTCTGGTGCCAAAAAGGCCTTGGACNCAAACAGAGGGAGGACTGGTTGGGAACTGAATGTACGCCTTTGTTCTCTTTATCTGTTTTCAGATTATTGGTTCCCAGACCCTAGGCACAAGGCTCTCTTTTATTGTTTGCTTTATAACTTCTCTAAGTGTTTCTTATTGTGTGTATCATAAAGATCCCATAAGCTAAATGAATGACTTCTTTGACAAAACTGTTTCTCACAAGTTACTTGAATGGTATCAGTGATATAATAAACATTTTAACTCTGTCTTCGATACCTACATGTTTCTTCACATTTATCTATGGAAGCCTCCATAAATAGATAGGCTTAATAGAGGTGAAATGAATAGAAATTAGAATTTTAACCTTATTGTTGAATTAATGGTGCATACACAGTATTACCATTGGAGAAGTATTTGCAAAGAGTAATCAGATGAACAGATTTAGGAGATAATGTTAGTCATACCTGGCTTTTGTACTACACCTCATCTTTGAACAGCACAGTGCATTGTCAGTAATTCAGTTCAGTCGCTCAGTCGTGTCTGACTCTTTGCAACCCCGTGAATCGTGGCACGCCAGGCCTCCTTGTCCATCACCAACTCCCGGAGTTCACTCAGACTCACGTTGATCAAGTCGGTGACGCCATCCAGCCATCTCACCCTCTGGCGTCCCCTTCTCCTCCTGCCCCCAATCCCTCCCAGCATCGGAGTCTTTTCCAATGAGTCAACTCTTCGCATGAGGTGAACAAAGTACTGGAGTTTTAGCTTTAGCATCATTCCTTCCAAAGAAATACCAGGGCTGATCTCCTTCAGAATGGACTGGTTAGCTCTCCTTGCAGTCCAAGGGACTCTCAAGAGTCTTCTCCAACACCACAGTTCAAAAGCATCAATTCTTCAGCGCTCAGCTTTCTTCACAGTCCAACTCTCACATCCATACATGACTACTGTAAAAACCATAGCCTTGACTTCAAGTGATGGGACTTCCCTGGTGGTCCAGTGGTTAATACTCTGCACTCCCAGTGCAGGGTGCCCACGTTTGATCCCTGGTCAGTAAACTAGATCCCACATGCCACAGCTAAGAGCCTGCCTGGTACAACTAAGAGCTTGTATGGTACAGCTAAGGCCTGGCACAACCAAATACCTTTTTACAAAATAGTGAGTGATGAGAAGCTGATATATACAATATGAAGAGAAGAGGAAAAGAGAAGAATGAAAGTTATGAGAGAAGAGAAAAAAAGGATGAAAGAAATGGATAGGGATGGACATGGGATGGGAAGTAGGGAAGAGAAAGAAAAAAAGGAAGAAGAGAGGGAGGGAGGAAGGAAAAAGAGAAGAATAAAGGAGGGAGGAAGGTAAATTAGAATAGGGTTGAGGTGAGAAGAGTAAGGGATTTGGGGCTAGAAAAGTCAAAGCACTGGAAGTTATTTCAGATTTTTGTACATTCTGTAAGGGTTGTGTAAAACAGTTGGAGTGTTAAAGATGACAGTGATTAACATGATCAAATTTGGAAAGTGTGGTTACATAAAGGGAAGATGATGCGTTTTCCCTTCAGAAATTTGAAATCTAATAGAGAGAGGAAGAAGCAAAGTAAAGCATTAAAAAAAAAAAAAAAACAGCATAGAATCAGGAAACAGATTGGTTTTGCTAGGGGCTAGGGTAAGAAGACAAATGGGAAGTAATTGCTTAATGGGTTTGGGGTCTTTTGGGGTGTGGTGGTGAAAATATTTTGAAACTAGATAGAGGTGGTGTTTGTACAGTATTGAAAATGTACTACATGCCACTAAATTGCTTGCTTTAAAATGGATGATTTTATAGTTTATGAATTTCCCCTTAATAGAAATGAAAGCAAAAAGTTTAAACTCCATTCCTGAAGTTATAGGGACCTCTGAAAAAAATAAGAAAGTGAAGAAAGAGAAAAATATAGGGAGAAAGGAATGAAAGAGAGGGAAGGAGGGGAAAAGAAGAAAAAGAAAAAGATGGCAAATCACACAAGTTGTTTCTGAAAAGTGACTGACAAAATAGTCTTGGAGGGAAGATGATGTCTTTGTGTTCCCAGGTTTAGATTTCTTGGAGACAGGTCTGAGAAGAGTCTGGACCTGAAATGTAAATTTGGAAGTCATCGGTTTTGTGTTTAGCAGTTTAAATCTAACAATCAAAAAAACTGTCCCTTTCAAAATGATGCTATAAGGAAGAGTTCAAGTCTACATTTTCACCCATCAGCTTTTATAATTATTTTTAGGATGGAAAGTTTTAGAGAAAATGGAAGAGCAAAACTCAGAGAAATATCTTCAGGGAGGTCACATGATATACAGCATCTCTGCTGAGAGCCGGGTCTCTTGGAGTTAGGACACAGCAGAGCCAATTATCTAAAGATTTATGAACAGATTGGTATGACTGATAAAGATAGGACAGTGTCCAATAACAAAATTTTATGTTTTATTCCTAACATTCAAAGTGTGTGTGTGTATTTTTTCCTTAAAGACATTGATTCTAAGGCTAGACAGTGACTGCTACTTTTACTGCCGAATTCTATTGTTTGCTTAACATCCTAGGACAGCAAAACTGAGAAATGTTTCCTGACATTTGGGGTACAGTTCATGTGACCTGAAAGACAGCTCACAACAGGCAATTGACATAAGAAGATGAAACAGTTTTATGATACCTACTGGCCAAATTTTATTTGAATGGTGCTGGGGATAGACTCAGAGAAGGCAATGGCACCCCACTCCAGTACTCTCGCCTGGAAAATCCCATGGACGGAGGAGCCTGGTAGGCTGCAGTTCATGGGGTCGCTAAGAGTCGGACACGACTGAGCGACTTGACTTTCACTTTTCACTTTCATGCACTGGAGAAGGAAATGGCAACCCACTCCAGTGTTCTTGCCTGGAGAATCCCAGGGGCGGGGGAGCCTTGTGGGCTGCCGTCTATGGGGTCGCACAGAGTCGGACACAACTGAAGCGACTTAGCAGCAGCAGCAGGGGATAGACTAGGCGAGATAATCTTACCTACATATCTTCTCTTCCCTGGGTCTTATTCATGGCTTTATTTGTATCATCAGTTTGTTGAACAAGACAGATAGTTCTCTAACTTATTTTGCATAAGAATCACTAAGGGAAATTTTCAAAATGCAAATTTTTGAGCCCCATATAAATGTATTCTGACTCAGTAGTACTTGATCTTGATGCTATTAACATGGGAGATATTGGAAAAGGCAAAGTTTAAGATAACTTTCTTCTCAAGTATCAATAATTGTATTTCACTTCCTGTGATAAAGGTATTTTTACCAGCCACGATGAGTCACACCCATGGAATTTTTTGGACATGACTGATTACACACAGTCATGTTGATTTCTTCTTCAGACAAAATGCATCTGCAGTGTCGTCTTTGTTCACGCTGTAAAATACATAAAAGGCCTAGAAAAAAGTAGTGGATTCGATTAAAACTCTAAAATAAGAGGTTTTGAGTTAAGAGTTTTATAGCTAGGTTTATTTCAACTCTGATATATTAAGCTATCATTTATTCAGCACCTATGGTAAGCCAGACACCAGCATAGGTTATTCAGGATAATAGAGCATTGGTTATGATCTTCAAGAACATCAAAGTTAGACAATTTTGGAAAATGTGTAATTGCATTAAAATGAAATAAATGTAATTAACAAAAAAAAATATAATTTATGCAATAGAGAAATAATACCTGAGAGCACTTATCCCCTTTTTATTTTATTTTAAAAATAGCTTTTTAAAAGACCTGAGAAGTTTTAATAACAGTATTTAGGCTTATGAACTATTTAATTAAGGACAGACATTTGGATGATAACACAGTGAATACTGCTGAATTTGGATAGATCAGAGATGTGTTTGGAAAGATCTACACTTTGTAGTAAATGATATTTACTAGAATTGTGCATGTGAATACATGCTTCTTTCTGTAAGATCTGCAAGAGGAATAGTCTAACAACCTGGTATTTAACATCAAGCATGTAATTGAATCTAAGCAAAAAGTTCCTAACTCAGATTGGGGCAGCTATTAATAGCTGACTAGGAGACAGGAAATGGATATCTGTTTCCAAGGGAAAATAGCAGATAAGAAGAGTGTTTAAATACTCAAAGTGTTAACACCCTCCCATAATTCACTTGTATAGGATGGTGCAGTCCACATAAGACAGAAAAAAATAATGATAAACAGTAGTAATTGGCGGATAACACTATTGCAGCCATGAAATTAAAAGACGCTTACTCCTTGGAAGAAAAGTTATGACCAACCTGGTTAGCATATTCAAAAGCAGAGACATTACTGTACCAACAAAGGTCCATCTAGTCAAGGCTATGGTTTTTCCTGTGGTCATGTGTGGATGTGAGAGTTGGACTGTGAAAAAGGCTGAGCGCCGAAGAATTGATGCTTTTGAACTGTGGTGTTGGAGAAGGCTCTTGAGAGTCCCTTGGACTGCAAGGAGATCCAACCAATCCATTCTGAAGGAGATCAGCCCTGGGATTTCTTTGGAAGGAATGATGCTAAAGCTGAAACTCCAGTACTTTGGCCACCTCATGTGAAGAGTTGACTCACTGGAAAAGACTCTGATGCTGGGAGGGATTGGGGGCAGGAGGAGGAGGGGACGACAGAGGATAAGATGGCTGGATGGCATCACTGACTCGATGGACGTGAGTCTGAGTGAACTCTGGGAGTTGGTGATGGACAGGGAGGCCTGGCGTGCTACGATTCACGGGGTCACAAAGAGTCAGACACGACTGAGCGACTGAACTGAACTGAACTAAACACTACTGCAGGCACTGTTTTAGAACACTGTACATATTTTGTCTGATCTGATCTTCAAAACTACATTGTGAATCAGGTGTCAGAGGTATGTGATTTGCTGCTCCAAAGAGTGGGTTTAAATTGGCTAAGTATTTGACCAAAGTCACACAGTGTTGCAGAACCAGACAACCTACTTTCCTGTCTGTGCGTGGTCTGTCTCTTCAGTCATGTCCAAGCTTTGCAACCCCATGATCCATAGACTACCAGACTCCTCTGTCCATGGGATTCTACAGACAAGAATTCTGGAGTGGGTTGCCATGCCCTCCTCCAAGGGATCTTCCAGACCCAAGGGCCGAACCCACATCTCTTGCATCTAAGCACAGATAAACCTACTTTTCTTTAATACCAAATTCTTAGTTTCTTTCCTTGACCATCACTTAATACTGCCTTTTAACATTCAGTGGTGCCTTACAGACCTAGCCTAGATACAGTTATGGCATCTGTTCATCATTTTTAGGGAAAGAAACCACGATGAAAAAGAGACCAAGCTAATTAATAGTTTTCTCATTTCAGACAAAGGCCAGACCATTAAAGTCTTCCACTTGTACTCAGAATGCCAGTACCCCTCTAAATAGTCCATCTATCAATTCACAGCATAAAAGCAATCAAATTACAGTCTTTGAAGGAAAGGTAAACCCAGCCAGGAGACCGATTTTTTTAAATGAGCAGAATTTGCTGAGCTACCATATAGAAAGCTCCATGTTACTAGACAGTTGTAGCAGCAAAGGAGATAAGTGGAACATCCACACGAGTGGCCTAGTGAGAAGATGTCTTTAAACTAGAGAAATGCTGTTCAGCATCCAGACTCAGAGGTTGGCTTTAGTTCATGAAACTCACTCACTCTCCATATAGACATGATAGCTATGAGATAATGCAACATAAAATATTATATGCTTATAATGGGCCTCATGTGAGATGAGTGCAATTGTGTGATAGTTTGAGTATTCTTTGGCATTGCCCCTCTTTGGGATTGGAATGAAAACTGACCTTTTCCAATCCTGTGGCCACTGCTGAGTTTTCCAAATTTGCTGGCATATTGAGTGCAGCACTTTCACAGCATCATCTTTCAGGATTTGAAATAGCTCCACTGGAATTCCATCACCTCCACTAGCTTTGGTCGTAGTGATACTTTC
>SJYT01054813.1:7802-96349 GCA_006410635.1 Cephalophus harveyi | reverse complement strand
AAAAAAAAAAAAAAGAAAAGAAAAGAACTTGACAATGATTTTAAGTGGTGGGCAAAGAAGAATTTTTTCTAATAATTAGAGGAAGTATACAAATCATAGAAGTGGATTGTGGTTTACAAGGTAGTCAATGAGTTACCTAAATTTGCTGAATGATTGTACTATCAAAACAATATTTATTCTGTCTCTTATACACATCTTATCTGACTATATGAGTTCTTCCTATATTATTTTTTCTAAGTTTTCTTTCTATTGTTATATGTTTATTGCTTAGAATCTGCTAATTTATTTCTAAGTCCCACATTTTACTGATTCTACAGCCTTCTTAAATTTTTAGATCAACTTAAGGAGAATATTTTTTTAATATTGAATTTTACCCTCAAGTTATGATTGTCTTTTAATATATCCAAGTGTGGCTTTTACAGTTGTATAGATTTTGCACATCTTTTAAAGTTTACTTATTTAGTATTATATTTTCATGGGAAGTTAAATAGGATATCTTTATCACTACTGTATTATTTTTTTGGTTTTCTGTTTAAGAAATTGATTTTTTTCCCACACTAATGTTGTAACTGGGCTTCCCAGATGGCACAGAGGTAAAGAAACCATCTGCACTGCAGGGGACTTCGGTTCAATCTCTGGGTCCAGAAGATCCCCTAGAGAAGGAAATGGCACCTAGTATTCTTGCTTGGAAAATTCCATGAACAGAGGAGCCTAGGGGGCTACCGTCCATAGGGTCATTACGAGTTGGACATGACTTAGCTACTAAACAACAACAATGATGTTTTTACTAGTTATCTAAGTTAATTTTCTTAACTTGTTAGTATTTTAAAGTTGGTTGTCTCGGTTTTATTAAATATGCAAGTAAAAATTAGCTTCCTTCACCCATTTTCCATTTGGTTCTTTTCATCTTTATTTCATTCTCTCTTTAGGTTCTGTACCATCTCCCTTGTCTCACGTTGAATTATATTGTCTCAATATCTGTGACCTCCAAGATTCAGGGTCTCTTGCTTTTTATTATTGCCTCTGTTTTCACAATTGCTCTCCACTGACTGCTTACCTCAAATCTCTCACACAATGGAATCATTTTGCATAAAAGTACCAGAATATTTCTAATCACAGTCTGGAGTGTACATGGTCACAGGTATTGAGTTTATCACTTGTACCATATACATAAGAGATGATAAAAGGAAAAAGATAGTGGTAAAAGTGTCTGTACAGGCTTTAAACAAATTTTATTGGGTTATACCTATGCAGGTAAATTTTAATCATAGGGAATTCAAAGGCCTCCACTGGGGGGATAGTCTATTTCAATTCTCTAACCCACATTCGTAGCCAATCGTCTTATTTGATCAAGTACAACTGAAAATTCCAAATGGAGATATTAGGAAATAAACAACCTTGGTTGTGTCCTCTTTTCCCAACCTTTTAATGACTGTCATTCCTCAGCTCCAAGAGGTTGTGTGATCCAATTAGGCAAATTGAAAAAGACTGCTTTTATGTAAAAGCGTGAGAAAGTTAATTGAAATCAATCCATGTTCAGTGAAAATGCTACAGACATCACTGATAATTTAGAGCAATTAAAAGTTGTTGTCCTGAAGCAAGTCAGAAACATTAAGTCTAAAAGCCTGTTAAAGGAAGGAAAATTACCAAAAATATTTAAATGATATTATTCACCTAAGATGGACTAGGGACATCCAGTCCAATTAGAAATTGTAAGATATTTCATTAGTCAGAAGCTTTGGTTTTAAAACCACTGAAAAGAGAATTTTTTCACCTAGTATCCTTTGTCATTGCAAAATAATCTGTTAACAATACATCACCCCTAGTTTTGAGTACATTCTTCATACAAATAGTTGTTGTGCTTTAACTTTCATAAAATAGTTCCTCCATCTATAAAATAAGGTCATTTCAACTAGAATACTTATTTTTAAGTGATTTGTTTAGAGATCTAAATGCTCTAGGATGTAACTGGACATATATTGTTTGGTAGGGTGAGGTAGGACAGAAAGCAAAGAAATAACCTGTTAGAACTCTGAGTTGCCCATCTCATAATTAATGCATGAACTACTCTGTTAAAAATAGGAATATTAAGTATGTGGTTCACTCCCTCACCATCCCTTTTATCTTGACCGTAGCATACATCACCATTTAATCAAGTTTTCTTTTTCCTGGAGCCTGGATAGAGAGAGCCTCAGAGTCCTTCTTACTATGTTATAGTAATCAGGCCATAATTACCTGAGATCCACATTACTCATGAGATGATGAAGAGTGATTAAACAGAGGTTATTGGTTAAAATGCCTGGCATGCTTTAATATTTCCTGACCAACACAGGAGTGAAGACTGATAATCTATCATGGGCAACCCACAAGGTCACAGTCAAAATATATACAGTCACTCTAAATATTTGAATGGTAAGCCTTTGACTGTGCGGATCACAAGAAACTGTGAACAATTCTTAAAGAGTTGTTAAAGAGGTGGGAATACCAGACCACCTCCCCTGCCTCCTGAGAAATCTGTATGCAGGTTAGAACCAGACGTAGTACAATGGACTAGTTCCAAATCGGGAAAGGAGTACATCAAGGCTGTATATTGTCACCCTGCTTATTTAACTTATATGAAGATTACATCATGCAAATTGCTGGGCTGGATGAAGCATAAGCTTTAATCAAGATTGCTATGTGAAATATCAATAACCTCAAATATGCAGATAACACCACCATTGTGGCAGAAAGCGAAGAGAAACTAATGAGAATCTTGATGAAAGAGGAGAGTGAAAAAGCTGGCTTAAAACTCAGCATTCAAAAAATGAAGATCATGACATCAAGCAATGCAAACAGTGACAGACTTTATTTTCTTGGGTTACAAAATCACTGCAGATAGCAACTGCAACCATGAAATTAAAAGATGCTTACTCCTTGGAAGAAGAACTATGACCAAACTAGACTGCGTATTAAAAAGCAGAGACATTACTTTGCCAACAAAGGTCCATCTAGTCAAAGCTATGGTTTTTCCAGTAGTCATTGTATGGATGTGAGAGTTAGACTATAAAGAAATCTGAGCTCCAAAGAACTGATGCTTTTGAACTGCAGTGTTGGAGAAGGCTCTTGAGAGTCCTTTGGAGGTCCTTTGGTTTGATTGGTGATCAAACCAATCATTCTAAAGGAAATCAGTCCTGAATATTTATTGGAAGGATTGATGCTGAAGCTGAAACTCCAGTACTTTGGCTACCTGATGGGTAGAACTGACTCATCTGAAAATACCCTGAGGCTGGGAAAGATTGAAGGTGGGAGGAGAAGGGACAAGAGAGGATGAGATGGTTGGATGGCATCACCAACTCAATGGACATGTGTCTGAGCAAGCTTCAGGGATTTGGTGATGGACAGGGAAGCCTGGCATGCTGCAGTCCATGGGATTGTAAAGAGTCCAATACAACTTAGTAACTGAACTGAAGTGAACTGAAGAACAAAGGAATGTGACTGTTCACATATTTCTTTATATACTTTCAAGACTAAAGCAAGTGAAGAACATGATATGAGTGCTGGCAGGTATATACTTCAGATATAGTTGTCTCTGAAAAAGGAGCATTCAAGGTGTGATTGGAAGGAGTATGGAAATATCAGAATAAAACTCTGTTTTAAAGAAAAGAAAGGAGGTATGAGGAGTGAGAGAAAGCACTTGCTGTGGAAGATGTGTATCAGCAGTCACTCAGTGTGTCCTCTTTCATGATGCCTGCTTCTGGGCATTTTTACTACTTTTATCTCTAATTTTACCATTTGGGTAATTTTTGATGCCTTTGTCTACTCAGTGGATTTATTCCTTTTGAAATGTATAATATAGGATAATGTTCATTGGTTTTGTTTCCTAGAGACCCTGGTTTCTGTGTTTGAATTCCAGGTCTACTGCTTATTATATGTGGTTTAGGGAAGCTAATTTTCCTCTCTGAGCTTGGTTATCAGTAATGAGATAATTCACAGTGTTGTTTGAAAATGCTAAATTATAAATACAAATAAGCACATGTATTATGTAACCCAAAGTGGCTAGTATTTCCACTTTCATTACTACCCAATCAGTACTACTACTGTAACTACTATTCCTGCTGCTACTTGAATAAAACATACGTGCATTAAGCACCTACTGTATGCTCTGTGTCATATTATTTCCTCAGTGACCTCACTGAGCCTGCCCCATCTCTTTTTCCTTCCAGTGGTCTTACTGCAGTTTGTAATTCAGTTTATTCATACATGTGTAAACTCCATGAGGGAAGTCACCAAAGACCTCTATCTACAACACCTAACATAATGTCTGGAACAGAGCAGACACTCAAAAAAAAAAAAAAAAAAAACTTATTAATGAATGATTAAACTAATTGAAGTGCTACAGAGAGTGAATATAAAACAGCCCCCCTCTCCTTGACAATGATGCTCTCTATTCCACACCAGGGTTTGTTTTAGGTCCCAGCCCTAAAACATAAATTTGACAGAGCCTGGCAGGACTTTCTACCTGTGCCTAGTAGCCCTCAGTTATTTGCAGAAGATACTGCATTAGTCATTACCCCCCATATCCTGATTGGACATCTTGTCAGCTCTAGGTTTAGATCAATAAAATTTTCTAACATGTACTTGGAAGCTCAAACAAAAACAAAAACAAAACCATTTTAGTGCTGAAAAAATAAGCTTCATAATGAAGTAAAATTCTGATTTTGTAGATGATTTGTTCATTTAACCTCTGCTAAGGACAAAAAATATGATTTACTGATTTTTATTTTCTGGTAAAAAATCATGTCACCTTTTAATAAGCAACTTATACCAGATGCTGGGGTCTTCCGTCTCATAAACAAGGATTATGGTTAAAACATATTGAAAGAAGAATTTAAATATAAAAATCAATAAAAATATGTAAAAAGTAATATAAATCAAGACTAAAAGTAATTCATTCTTGAGGCTTTATAATAAATTTATAAACTATTCTCAACCCATTGCCTGTTTCTGAATAGAGAAGAGCAGTATTGAAAAAATTAACAAAGCAAGTGTGGTCATAAATAACTAAAAAATAATCATAATAGCTACCATTTACTGAGTACTCATTGCATATTGGAAGCTCAGATTACTACAAAGAACAAGTTGTACTTAGCATTGAAAGCATTCCAGGCAGGAGACTTATTCTTTTACATAAATTATCATATTTAATACTCAGCAATCCTTGGAGCTTTGAGTTTTAATGCCCACAATTTAGAATGAGGAAGTGGAGACTCAGAGAGGTTGACTCATTGTGCCAAATCACAATTAATATATGACTGAGTTTAGATCATATTTGAATTCTAAATTTGGTGCTTTCCACTAAACTGTGCTGCCTCTTCCAAACACAGAAAAATACTAAATAAATTCTCTCAACTATCTTGTCCATTGATTGAGCATTAATTATTTTTTGAGGAGAATTGTAGGTCTTTCCTTTTTAGTGGATCATCCCCAAGGTGGTTCTCAGCTATTGCTCAGGGTAGAGTTAATAAGTGCTGGCATTTAAATTCTTGCATATTATAGCAGAGACTGTATGACTGAAAGCCAGGGCTTATTTTCTGCGAGCAATGTTTAATCAAAAGTGACCCATAATTTCAAGCTCCAATGCCTACCCCCACTTTATTAACCAGACACTTGTTCATTTTGGAGCCTCTTCACTCAGGTTTAAAATATGGTGGGTGATCCTTAGAGAGGCTCTTTATCCCTTATCCTCTGGCTGCCCTTTCTAAAAGCTCAGGAAAGAAACTTCCACCCTTTAGTTTCTTAATCTTCCATACGTATGACAGATGAGTCAAAAAATATTAGACTTGCTAGTGAGGATTTGCTTAGAGGAAGTAAAGAGTTTGTGGTATATTTATGCACATACATGCATGTGTGTCTGTCTGTATGTTCTGAGAAGGAGCAAGAGAGCTTTCAGTTCCATTATTATCAAAATGCAGCCTTTTTTCCCAGCCTACATCAAAGCCACTTTCCTGTTCAGCCCAGTATTCCAACAGAATTCTCTAGCATCTCAGCAAAGGAGGATACTGTAACTGACTACAATTCAACAGGGAGTATTGTCCATTAAATCACATGCGAGACAAAATGTATAGATTCTGCTCAACCTACTCTGTGACTATATAAACATAAACATTTATATTTTATAAACATATATATATATATATATGTATACACAAACTAACCCTAAATCAATAAAGTGGTGCAGTTGCTCACAATATTTTCAAATTATATGCCCACCTCAAGGCATCTTCCCTCCTCTCTTCCCTTTATTCTTCCTTTTCTCCTTCCTTTCAATTTATTTGTATATGTTACTTTTTTATGTTACAGATCTGCTTTTATTAAAGGCTTGAGAGAGTGATTTTCACTTCTTTATATCAAAAAGTGGCATTGAAACATGTATACTATCATGTAAGAATGAAGCACCAGCCTATGTTCGATACAGGATACAGGATGCTTGGGGCTGGTACATGGGGATGATCCAGAGAGAGGAAATGGGGTGGGATGTGGGAGGGGGATTCAGGATTGGGATCTCATATACACCCATGGTGGATACATGTCAATGTATGGCAAAACCAATACAGTATTGTAAAGTAAAATAAAGTAAAAATTAAAAAAAAAAATAAAGATTATTCTGACTACTATAAAAAATTGAATATGTGGGGATCGATGTGGAAGCAGGTCCTCCAAATAGAGGATATTGCTGTAGTCTAAAGCAGTGATGTTGGTAAATAAAGAGTAAAAACCTTAAAAAAAGAAAAAAAAAAGTGAATAAAACAACCAGAGGACTGTCTCACAACTAGAGGGAAACTGACATCCAGAATAACATGTGGAGAGATGGTTAGCTATATTTTATGGAGGAAGAATTGACAATAGCTAAGAAGCAAGAGAAAAAAGAGAAGTGCAAACAGAGAGAGAGTCAAGGAAACAGTCCAAACTGATGTCAGCTTTTTTTTTTTTTCCCCCCCAATTGGGCCACTATATGTTAAATTTTTGAGTGGATTTCTTCAATTTATGCAGTCAGGAGCAAGAGGCGCCTTTGGCTTGTTGTAATGGAAGATACTGGCAGGAATTGGTACCTTATGCTTCTTCTGAAAACAGTGTTTGAATTTAGAAGGCCAAAAAGTTTGAATACCGTTATTATATAACTCTGTTTGTCACCTGTGAAACATCTTGTGAAAGAAAGAAATCCCCATTGTTAAAAACGATTAGTGATGTAAATGCAAAGCTTCAAAAAAAATAGTGATGATCAAACTTGTAGATTTATCAGGACCTTTGAGAGTCACCTGTGTCAAGGAAAATGCCTTTGTTTTCCCTACACATAGCTGGGAATTTAGAAATACTGAATTAATCTGGACCCCTGTATTGTGATTTGTCAGCTCAGTGTATCAATGTAGAGAAAGCTAGAAAGCCCCACTTGGGTTCCTTCCATTTGTCAGTTACTGATAGTTTCCTTCAGACTCTTCAGGCATCCAAGTGTGCTGTGCTGTGCTTAGTAGCTCAGTCGTGTCTGACTCTTTGCGACCCCATGGATTGTAGCCTGCCAGGCTCCTCTGTCCATGCAATTTTCCAAGCAAGAATACTGGAATGTGTTGCCATGCCCTCCTCCAGGGGATCAAACCCAGGTCTGCTGCATTGCAGATGGTTTCTTTACTATCTGAGGCAATAGTAAGATGTTATTGTAATGGTGTTTAAAAGAGACCAAATATTCTTTAGATCGTTAGCCCAGGATCAATCCTAGACTTAAGTTATTGAATTAAATTACTCTTCTGAGGTGACCTTCCTTTAGGATTGACTCAGAAGGACTTCTGCTAGTAAATAAGATTTGGAAGTTAGAAAGTTTTTGCCTGTTTCATCTTGGTTTGATACCAGAACTATTATTCTATTGGTTCCAACTATAGTCCTCTTCACATTTCTTTATGTCCACAGATGTAGTCAGCCTTAAGGTCTAACTCCTTCTCCAGTCCGTCTTTCTTACTCATTGTTGAGTAAACAAATATTTATACACACCTGTATATTATATTAATGATAATATTAATATTAAAAGATAAATAAAAGGGGAAGAAAATGTCAAAATTCAACAACAGCAGCCATTCTTAGATAAATTTTGCAGTAAACTGTCCCTTTTGTTACTTTCTCAGTTCCCTTATAATACCACCATTACCTTCCACAGTCCTTTCATAAAAATCTCATTCTACTGAGACGTAACATTGAAAGAACTTGGGCTCTTCCCAAGTTCAATGCTGAACCCACTGGTACTCGTGGTGGGTTAGAATCTTAGATTATGCAGGATATTCTAGGGATTTAGGGGCTGGTCAAGTAAAATGATAGGACCGCAAGAGACAGTAAAATCTAACAAGCTTTATTGAGTGGTGATTGGGTACAATTGAATGACAAAGAAAGTCCCTTAGAGCATAAGACTATCCAGAAGCCTATGACAAGGACACCAGAATGGGGAATCGATGATGGAACTCCTGGAGGAGAGGGAAATGGGAGATAGAATTTATATGTCAAGATGATATTGCTGAGCTGCAAGGCAAGGAGTCTGTGCCAGACAGCTCTAAGGGTAGGGATGATTTGGTGTCTTCTAATTACAAGACCATCTTATTGGTGGCTAACAATGCTAGGTGAGGGATGCAAAACAAGCAGACTCTAAATAGTTAAAAATTTGCTTATTTGGGTTGGTTTTTAAGTATTTGGTGTGTAAAAATTTGAGTTTTTACCTGCAGGCTTTTGAACTAACGGGTCTCAATCTACAGTGAAGAAATAAACAAGGAGGCTGGGATCAACACACAGAGGCCACTGTTGGCTTATTTACATAGCAGATTCATAAAGAATTCAGACAATCAGAAGCTGGTTGTCTGACACAAGGTTCCTAGATAAGGACAATTGAAAATATACTCTGTTCTTTTTGTTCTTTAAATTTTAAGAGAAAGAAGGGGTGTATAATTTGAAGAAGGCTGGGGCTCATATATCACTATTTATCAAATCTTGGTGAAATCATCCTTAACTGAATATTATTTGGGCATCATAACATATGACCCTCATGCCATTATCAATATTGAGCAATTAATAGCATATCTTACAACTGATCCCCTGGAGAGAGGAATGGCAACCTATTCCAGTGTTCTTGCATGGAACATACCATGGACAGAGGAGTCTGGAGGGCTACAGTCCATGGGGTCTCAAAGAGTCGGACACGACTGAGCAACTTCCACAATTTTCCTTTTGGAAGGTAAATGGGAATTCCATATTTACCTAGGTTTCAAAGCACTATAGCTCCTAAAAGTGTCTGGGGAGCATTAAGTTGCAGTAAATACTAAACCAGCTTTAACAACTTGGTCTTGTTTGCTCTTTCATTTAAGTTTCCCATCACTATACATCGAACAACTTGCCCAGCACTCTCACAGAACAACCCATGTGGATATATTCATCATTGTTGTTGTGTTTTGATTTTAGAAAATCTCAGAGCTAGCAATCTGTCAGTGATGTTTTGGAATGCCCTTATGTGTCTTTCTTAGTAAACTCTTACTAATGTATCAGAGTAAGCTCATTTGTTACCTCCTCCCTCATAAAGTTTTCTCTGACTGTCCCAGGCAAAATGAGTAAATGTTCTCTCTATATTTCCATAAAACTTTACTCATGGTATTTTTATAAGAATGTTCCTGCTTCATATTTTAATCAATTTGTTATGGTTTTGATACTGTAGACTCCCCTCTTCCTATTTCTTCAAGGGCATTTCTCTCATAAAATTCAATCTCTATCATCTAGCATAGAGTCTGACACACAGAGACACTTAAGATTTGCTATATTAATGAAGTGTATTGATTTTAGTAACACTCTAAAATGTTTATCCTAATATGACTAGTAAGTTGCACTAAAGGAGAAATAATAATTATTTTTTATTTTATAAATGGAATACATTCATATTAGCAAAACAAAGCAAATCCTTGTAAGTGTCATGAATGAACTCCATAATATATGAAAAATGTGATAATATTTCAAAATGTTCTGTGACTCACCTTTCATTCTTTGGGGAAAGTAGAACTAATTGCCCAGAAAGTTCTGTCCCACAATTCAATACAGGAGTTCCTTTTTGGATGGCAGCAATAATTCTCCATGTCATGAAAAACCAATGTCATTGGAATTTGCCCTTGAGAAGAATCTGACAATTGTCAGAGTAATGGAAAAAGTCACTCAGGGGCATATCTGCGATTGCCTGTTACAGATGTGAGTACACCAACTTTACCTGCACATGCTACTTCTAGAATTTCTTATAATTTACACCATCTGTTGGTCTGGATCCTTTGTTGATTTGTGCATCCTTTGGAAAGCAGAAGCAAAACACCTGCCTTCACAGATGTTTCAAGATTTAACCTGATGCCCAGATGTAAACTGATTTAAAAGAAAAATAATTGGCTAAATTTCCAGGTGAATAAAAAAATGCAATCTTAAAATTTCCATCCACATATTAGATAATCAGGGAATGGTGTATTAAAGATCTGCAGACCTAATTTCATTTTTAGGTTCATTCTGATTACCTTGGTTCTTTCTTTGTTATATAGAAAAAAATTCCAGATCAGACTTCCCCTCTCATAATATCAAACACAGAGCCTCAATCTTGGAGTAAAACCTTACTTGATGGTGTACACATATACATGAAAAAACAAGTGTTTGTTTTCATATTATCTGTGAATGCAAATTAAGAAGACACTGGCACTCTTTCCTTCTTTTCATCTCCATTCAAATGTCACCTATTTATACAGAGCTCTTTGGTGAAGCTATAAAATAATCATAATCTCCAGGTAGTACCTCATGTATATCATCCATTCATACTTTGCCATTTATCACACTTTGAAACTGTGTTTGTTTTCTTGTTGTATTTTCCATATGTTCCATGAAAGTTAAGCTCTAAGAGAGGCAGACCTTTTCAATCTTGATCACGTCAGTATTTTCAGTTTTGAGAAACATGTCTGATAACTGGTAGGCACTTAACAAATATTTATTCAATGAATAGCGAAACTATATAAGACTCAAAGTAGGAACAAAAATGACATTTCTGATTTACATTCTTTAATTCTTCTTCTCTGAAGAATCTCTGTCCAAATTAAATGGAATATGACCTGCATAAACAATTTTAGATTTCCAGTAGCCCCATTAAAAAATGAAAAACAGGTGAAATTAATGATATTTTTTCTAACCCAATAGGTTAAAAATATTAACACTTTAACATGCAATAAATGTAAAATGATGTAGACATATTAAATATTTTTGTACCAAGTTACAAAAATGGTGTGTATACTTTGTAATCATACCACATCTCAACTCAGATGAGACACATGCAAAATGCCTTATAACCATGTGAGTGGCTAGTGGCCACTATATTGGGCAGAATGGATCTAGATTAGAGTCTGTATTGGAGTTCAGTGAAAAAATGAGATAGTAGAACTATTGGTTATAATTTGGGATGTCTAGAATGGCAAAGTGAGTATTTGAAACAATAGACAAGTTATATTTTCAACACAAAGACTGAGTTGATTGGCACTATGCTTAAGGAAAAGTAACGTCATGCATGGTGATAAAAGGAGATGATAAGAAGAATTGAGGGTTAGTTGCCATTCAGTAAGTGAGAAACAATAAGCATTTGAATTAAGACAGTGACAGAAAATGAGAAAGATGGAACAGATAAATCAGACTAGGTAAATATTCTCAAGTAGGCATCTATTCAGTATAATATCACAAAATCTTTACGATTATATCTATTTTTTATCAATAAATATTTCCAGGTTTCATTTAGAATGATTTACTGTGATAATAGCAGTTAAGAATTATGAATCTTTTCACTCATAAAAGAAGTCTTCTTGTACCTTTAAATTACAATCAAATGACAGCAAACCTGCTGAAAAACAAATTGATGAATGAAATATGAACATAAAATTTTTAAAAATTGCACCTCATTATATCAAACTTAGTTGGAGGCTTAAAGTAGAAGTGCTTTTTGAGACTTAATCTTTATGTTCAACAGAATATAGGAAAGACTCCATAAAAACAGTGATTTGCCACCCAAATGCTACACCTCTCATCTCTGTTCATACAGAGTCAACAAGTCCAGAAAGTTCTTTGTTTTCAATCTATCCCTTTTTACTAAAAAAAAAAAAAAGGTTACTATATGCAAAAGACTATAAACCACTCTATGTATAGGACATTTAATATACAGTGTTTTGTTTATTCTTTGCAACAACCTTATAATCTAAGCACCACTGTTGTTCACATTTTCCAAAGAGAAAACCAAGCCTGAAAGATAATAATTAACCTCTTAAAGTCAGAACAAATGAAGTAGAGAAGGGATAAGAACACCATGATATGGCATTTTTAAAACAATCATATCAGATATCCTTTACACTATAAATAATCCAATTTAAGATGACCATCTTCAGGGCAATGTCTATGAGAGTTTCAAAGAAGAGGTGGTCAGTAATGTTAAATTCTATGGAGAAATTAAAGTCAGAACAGAGGACATCTGTTTAATTGCATTTCACAAAGAGGTCAACTTTATTTTGTAACTTCTGAAGCAGTATACTTTTTTCTTGATGTATAGTTGGTGTACTAAGTTGGGGTAGTTTTATGTGTACAGCAGAGTGATTCAGTTATACAGATATATGTATCAGTTATTTTCTAGATTGTTTCCCTTATAGGTTATTATGAAATATTGAGTATACTTCCTTGTACTTTGTAGTAAGTCCTTCTTGGTTATCTATTTTCCATATAGCAATTACTCTCAAACTCCTGATCTATTAAATGCTTCTTCATCTATTACTTTATATGTTACTCTCAAGCTCCTGGTTTATTCCTCCTCCACTTTCATCTTTGTTAATCATAAGTTTGTTTTCTGTGTTTGTGGGTCTATTTCTGTTTTTTATATAATTTTATTTGTATCTTTTTTAAAGGTTCCACATTTAAACAATCTCATTTAATATTTGTCTTTCTCTGACTTACTACATTTAATATGAAAATATCTATGTCCATCTGTGTTGCTGCAAATTGGCATTACTTCATTTTTTATGGCTGAGCAATATTCCATTGTATGAATATACCTCATCTAGGAATGGGAAAGAAGGAAGATAACCAGTCATTGCAAAGTAAATGTTGACTGAATAAAAGTTAATGTAGATGAGGCTTCCTCAATGAGAATGTCTAAAATTTCTCCATCTATATGCAACTACTGTGATTAGACTTCTCAAGGAATTCATTGAAAATGTTGGTGATAATATAAATTGTTTTAATTATTATCCAATTAAAGCCTGATCTACTGGATAGCTGTAGATATTCAGTGTCAGTGGTGACTTAACATTTAATATTAGAGGAAAACAACAGAATGGGAAAGACTAGAGATCTCTTCAAGAAAATTAGAGATACCAAGGGAACATTTCATGCAAAGATGGGCTCAATAAAGGACAGAAATGGTATGGATGTAACAGAAGCAGAAGATATTAAGAGGTGGCAAGAATACACAGATGAACTGTACAAAAAAGATCTTCATGACCAAGATAATCATGATGGTGTGATCACTCACCTAGAGCCAGACATCCTGGAATGTGAAGTCAAGTGGGCATTAGGAAGCATCACTACGAACAAAGCTAGTGGAGATGATGGAATTCCAGTTGAGCTATTTCAAATCCTGAAAGATGATGCTGCAAAAGTGCTGCACTCAATATGCCAGCAAATTTGGAAAACTCAGTAGTTGCCACAGGACTAGAAAAGGTCAGTTTTCATTCCAATCTCAAAGAAAGGCAATGCCAAAGAATGCTCCAACTACTGCACAGTTGCACTCATCTCACACGCTACTAAAGTAATGCTCAAAATTCTCCAAGCCAGGCTTCAGCAATATGTGAACCGTGAACTTCCTGATGTTCAAGCTGGTTTTAGAAAAGGCAGAGGAACCAGAGATCAAAATGCCAACATCCGCTGGATCATCAAAAAAGCAAGAGAGTTCCAGAAAAGCATCTATTTCTGCTTTATTGACTGTGCTAAATCTTTGACTGTGTGGATCACAATAAACTGTAAAATTCTAAGAGAGATGGCAATATCAGACCACCTCACCTACCTCTTTTTTGTTTTTGATCTGAAAATTTCACCTTTAATTTTTATTATTATTATTTTTTAATTTTTATTTTTACTTTATTTTGCTTTACAACATGACCTGCCTCTTGAGAAACCTATATGTCGGTCAGGAAGCAACAGTTAGAGCTGGACATGGAAAAACAGACTGGTTCCAAATAAGAAAAGGAGTACATCAAGGCTGTATATTGTCACCCTGCTTATTTAACTTCTATGCAGAGTACATCATGAGAAATGCCGGACTGGAAGAAGCACAAGCTGGAATCAAGATTGCCGGGAGAAATATCAATCACCTCAGATATGCAGATGACACCACCCTTATGGCAGAAAGTGAAGAGGAGCTAAAAAGCCTCTTGATGAAAGTGAAAGAGGAGAGTGAAAAAGTTGGCTTAAAGCTCAACATTCAGAAAACGAAGATCATAGCATCTGGTCCCATCACTTCATGGGAAATAGATGGGGAAACAGTGGCTGACTTTATTTTTGGGGGGGCTCCAAAATCACTACAGATGGTGACTGCAGCCATGAAATTAAAGATGCCTACTCCCTGGAAGAAAAGTTATGAACAACCTAGTTAGCATGTTGAAAAGCAGAGACAGTACTTTGCCANTCCTATCACTTCATGGAAAATAGATGGGGAAACAGTGGAAAGAGTGTCAGACTTTATTTTGGGGGGCTCCAAAATCACTGCAGATGGTGACTGTAGCCATGAAATTAAAAGACGTTTACTCCTTGGAAGGAAAGTTATGACCAACCTAGACAGCATATTGAAAAGCAGAGACATTATTTTGCCGACTAAGGTCCGTCTAGTCAAGGCTATGGTTTTTCCAGTGGTCATGTATGGATGTGAGAGTTGGACTGTGAAGAAGGCTGAGCGCCAAAGAATTGATGCTTTTGAACTGTGGTGTTGGAGAAGACTCTTGAGAGTCCCTTGGACTACAAAGAGATCCAACCAGTCCATTCTAAAGGAGATCAGTCCCGGGTGTTCTTTGGAAGGAATGATGCTAAAGCTGAAACTCCAGTACTTTGGCCACCTGATGTGAAGAGTTGACTCATTGGAAAAGATTCTGATGCTGGGAGGGATTGGGGGCAGGAGGAGAAGGGGACAACAGAGGATGAGATGGCTGAATGGCATCACTAACTCGATGGACGTGAGTTTGAGTGAACTCTGGGAATTGGTGATGGACAGGGAGTCCTGGTGTGCTGCGATTCATGGGGTCGCAAAGAGTCGGACACGACTGAGCGACTGAACTGAACTGAACTGAATTGTAAATTTGTTATCATATTTTTTTTAAGTTAAAAGAAAAAAAAACTTTAAGCAAAGAAAATAGACACAAAACTATATGTACTAAATGTTTTATTTATGTGAAGTCCCACAAAGACAGGCAGGTAAGTAAACCCTGCTTAGGAGGTAAAAGGCTAAACACACTAAAACTCTATGACAGTCAGGAAAATGCTTTTCTTTGGGAAGAGAGAGACAGGAGTCATGGGGAGGGGCAGTAGAGGGGTGTCGGGGATGCAGGCTACATTCTGTCTCTTAACCTGGGTTTTCACTTTTTAACAATTCATTGGGCAGATACTCATTTGTTGTGGGTACTTTTTCATATGTATTGAAACAAAATATACATAATTTTCCATCACATCTAAATCATGAGCGACTAAGGCATAAATCTGATAAAATATGTGTAAGACCTGTACACTGAAAACCACCTGATATTACTAGGGTAACTGAGTAAGACTGAATAAATGAGAGATATGTCATGTTCAAGAATCAGATGAGTCAAGATTGCTGAAGCATCAATGCTCCACTGATCTGCAGAATAAAGAATTCTGAACACAATCAAAATCCCATCAAGCTTTATTTTTTGTTGAATATTTAATATTTTTGTTAAGCTGAGATGAAAACATCTTTTTAACAATTTGTTTTCCTACAGACTATCCATTCAAGCCTCTTCCCTGGTGGTTCAGTGGTAAAGAATCTGTCTGCAATGCAGGAGATGCAAGTTCAATTCCTTGGTCAGGAAGATCCCCTGGAGAAGGGAATGGCAACTCACTCCAGTATTCTTGCCTGGAGAATCCCATGGACGGAGGAGCCTGGGGGGCTACAGTCCATAGGGTCGCAAAGAAAAGAAAATCTATAACTGCTTCCACTTTCCCCCCTTCAATTTGTCATGAAATGACGGGACTGGATGCCATTTGTTGCTACTGTTCAGTCCCTGAGTTGTGTCCAACTCTGCGACCCCATGGACTGCAGCACACCAGGCTTCCCTGTGCTTCACTATTTCCCGGAATTTGCTCAAACTCATACCCATTGAGTTGCTGATGCCACTGAGTCACTATCTCGTCCTCTGTCATCCCTTTCTCCTCCTGCCTTCAATCTTTCCCAGCATCAGGGTCTTTTCCAATGAGTCAGTACTTTGCATCAGGTGACCAAAGTATTGGAGATTCAGCTTCAGCATCAGTCCTTCCAATGAATATTCAGGACTGATTTCCTTCAGGATGGACTGGTTGGATCTCCTTGCAGTCCAAGGGACTCTCAAGAGTCTTCTCCAACACCACAGTTCAAAAGCATCAATTCTTCCATGCTCTGCTTTCTTCACAGTTCAACTCTCACATCCATACATGACCACAGGAAAAACCATAGCCTTGACTAGACGGACCTTTGTCGGCAATGTAATGTCTCTGCTTTTTAATATGCTGTCTAGGTTTGTCATAATTTTTCTTCCAAGGAGCAGGCATGTTTTAATTTCCTGGCTGTAGTTGCCATGATTCTGGAGTCCAGGAAAATAAAGTCTGTCACTGTTTCCATTGTTTCCCCATCTATTTGCCATGAAGTGATGGAACTGGATGCCATGATCTTAGTTTTATTTCACACCACACCCAAAATTAACTTAAAACGAATCATAGTACAAGCATGTATGAAATATGATACAGCCATCTGATTCTGATGCTTAAGTAGACATAGATGATACACTGAAGATAAAGCAAGTAAATAAGAATCAAGATCCTCAGCTTAAGAGAAGGGGAGCCCCCAAAGTACAGTTTTATTTTTAAAAAGCAAAAGAAATGCTTGATTCTTCCCTTTATATATATCAACTTTCCCCCAAAATGAATTTATTCCTCAGTATCCTTCCAAAGTGACCCATGAGGTTTTTAGTCTCATGACGATTCACTGATATGCTTGATCACAGTGAAAGTTTCTGGTTATGTTAAAATCTGGGGATCAAATACTGGCCAGTGCTTAGAAAAGTAAGGAGAAAGAACATGTAGCTATAAATCATTACATGGCCCAGCTGTGAACTCTATTACACAGTCATAATAATGTAAACACCCAATGTTGATTTAAGAAGAAACAGTGATAAACTCAACAGAGGGACTGAAGGGAGGAAGAGAGGGAGTGCAGAGGGAAGTTCTAGCTTCCCGTGATTTCATTCCTGAAGGAATTCTCTAAGAGACTGAGGTCTCTGGATCTGTTCTGTCTCAGAGCAGGAGGCTGAATAACGGCCCCCTCCCCAAAAGATGGGCTTCCCAGGGTAGCTCAAAAGGTAAAGAATTTGCCTGCAATGCAAGAGACTGGGTTAGATCCCTGGCTTGGGAAAATCCCCTGGAGGAGGAAATGGCAACCCACTGCAGTATTCTTGCCTGGAGAATTCCACAGACAGAGAAGCTTGGTGGGCTACAGTCCATGGGGTCGCAAAGAGTTGGACATGACTGAGCAATTTTCACTTTCCCCAAAAAATGCCCCTGCCCTCATACTCAAAATGTGCTCCCCTTACCTGCTAAAAAAGACTTTGCAGGTGTGATTAAATTAAGGATCTTGAGATGGGTAGATTTTTCTGGATTCTTCTGGTGGCCCATTGTAATCACAGTGGTCCTTATAAGGGGTGACAGAAGGGTCAGAGTCAGAGATGGAGATTGCAACAACAGAAGCAGATATCATCTGATGCAGCCATGCGCCAAGGACTGTGGGCAGGAAGAGGTTCTGGAAGGTTCTAGGTTCTAGAGGTTCTAGGTTCTGGAAGAGGCAGGGGACAGATTCTCCCCCAGAGCTGCCAGACAGAAGCAACTTAGTGGACACTTTGAGTTTAAACCCCTGAGACTCACTTCATTTTTTTTAAAGCACTGTCATTATCCTCATTCTACTTTTCTTTAATCTATCAGATTTTTTCTTTTTTATTCTTTTATAGTGAGAAATGGAGTATCTCCTACCATATCAGTACTGTATCAGCAAACAAGGATGTCACAGTCATCAGCGATTTCAGCCCTCCAATAAGAGCCAGCAAGCCCTAAAGGCATGCAGGAAGGAGAAGAATACCTGCCATCTAGCAGCCAAAAACTGCTAGCTTTTCCAGTGGTCAGGTATGGATGTGAGAGTTGGACCATAAAGAAAGCTGAGTGCTAAAGGATTAGTGCTTTTGAACTGTGGTGTTGGAAAAGACTCTTGAGAACCCCTTGGACTGCAAGAAGATCCAACCAGTCCATCCTAAAGGAAATCAGTCCTGAATATTCATTGGAAGGACTGACGCTGAAGCTGAAACTCCAATACTTTGGCCACCTGAGGCAAAGAACTGACTCATTGGAAAAGACCCTGATGCTGGGAAAGATTGAAGGCAGGAGGAAAAGGGGGCGACAGAGGATGAGATGGTTGGATGGCATCATCAACTTGATGGACAAGAGTTTGAGCAAGCTCCAGGAGTTGGGGATGAACAGGGAAGCCTGGCGTGCTGCAATCCATGGGGCTGCAAAGAGTCAGAAACGACTGAGCAACTGAACTGAGCAGCCATCAGACTGCAGCCACCCTCTACGGTGAGCCCCGGGAGAGCTCAAATGTGAAACTCAGGATACTGGCCCTATGATAGCTGAGGTGCATCTGAAAGGAACAATTTCAGTGAGCCTGGACTCTTGCACCTTCCCATACATAGATAAGTGCTAAATTACTTTACTTAGGATATCTGGTTTTCTTTAATTAACAATAATCTTTTAATGTTCAGACTATCTGCTCTTTGTTGCAAAACTTTGATATAATCTGGGTCCTTTCTTCACCTCCTTAGAGTAGTTCTCTCAGGGTTACCTGAGATGCTGCCTCCTAGGAAGCCCTCCCTGATCCCCACTACTCCCAGGCTGGGGCAGGCACGTTTTGTGGACTCCCACAGTCCCCTGTACCTTCCCCATACGGGGTCTGACCCCTCTGCTTATGCCACCGCCATGCCAGCCCAGACCACACTGGGCAGTCAGCGTGACTGATCTGACTACCCCACTAGAGGGCAAAGCTGTCTATGTTACCACTGTGACCCCAGCATGGCCCAGCTAGGCCTGAGCACAGAGCTAGCTGGCATCCACTTTGGAGTTAAGAGGGGGAAACCGGGGTTCACTGGGGACTCTAGCCTTAGGCACAAACAGAATGCCCTTCTGCATCCTGGCCCTTTGGCTCTCCTCCAGCCAATTATTCTGGAAGCTGTGCACGTGTGTGTGTTTAGCCACTAAGCCACGTCCAACTCTTTGCAGCCCCATGGTCTATAGCCCACCAGGCTGCTCTGTCCATGGGATTTCCCAGGCAAGAATACTCCAGTGGGTTGCCATTTCCTTTTCCTCTGGAAGCTGGGGCATATTGAAACAACATGATGTAGCCCTAAATGCAGGTGGAATTTACTTGAAATTTGGAGACAAAGTGGAATGTGACATTTCCAAAGTAAAACTGGGAGCCAGTGACCTCTTGGCCCTGGGCAGGGTCTTCTGTCAGCTATCTAAGGGTGAGCCTCCTTTGGTAGAAAGATAGAAAATAGTGGAACCAGTCCACAGCGGTTCGGGCAACAAATGTGAGAACATGAGTAACCCCTTAGGTGTTTCCCGGGCTTGAAGGCTCACCCTGGGGGCTGAAATGGTCAGGACCAGGGAATGGGGAGTTGAAGGGATTCTTTCCCTGCTGTCTTCGAGATTTTTTTTTTTTTTTTCTTTTTTGGCCACGCTACACGGTTCACTAGACCGTCAGGGAACTCCCAGTGTTTTGAGATTCTTGAGTTTATAATCATCTGCTATTTGTGTAACTGAATTTCTGTAGAAAACGGTGGCGGAGACTGCTTTGGGCTGTTGTGAGATCCGAGGGCCACGCCTGACACGGACGCACACCCAGAACGACACAGCAGTGAGCAGTATAGCACGCATGCTGCCTGCCGGGATCGGCCATCAGTCATTTTCCAGATGAGAAACTGAACTAGAGGGAGGTTTTCAGCGGGCCTGCCCGAGGTCACACGGCTTCTCAGGCTCAGTGCCAGGATTTGAACCCAGGAACCCTCACGTGGCAGCGGGTACGGGTATCCCTCGCAGGTTCCGGCTCCCTCCAGTCTCGGGTTCTCTCCGGGATCTCTGGCCACCTCCCTTCTCCAGCTCACGACGTTCATGTCCAGTGACTGGTGGAGAGGAGAGCGCCCCCTGGTGGAAGTCCTGTGTGAGCGGCAGAAGAAGCTAGTGGGAGTGGATGAGGGGTGTCGCAGTGCGGGGTCGTACCCGGTAGGGAAGAGTGGGCATCAGCGTGGGGCTCACTCCTTCATTTCATCATAGTCCAGGGCAACTAGTCTGCACCAGGCAGGTTGTGGAGTAGGGATGGAGGAATAGGGAAGGAACAGCCCCAAACAACAGATAGCTACGTGACCTTGAGCAGGTCACCTTGACTTTCTTCTGCCCCAGTTTCTTCATCCGATATCGATGACACCTCTCTTAAGGTATCAAGGAGTGATAATAAGATTCATGCCTTTTCTAGAAGGAGCCCAAGGGAGATTCCTTAACCCAGGCTGGGGTGGGAGGTAAGGGGTCTGGGTTTACTATTTACTTACTTGCTTAGTTGCTAAGTCACATCCGACCCTTTTGTGACTCCATGGACTGTAGCCCTCCAGGCTCCTCTGTCCATGGAATTTTTCAGGCAAGAATATTGCAGTGGGTTACCATTTCCTTCTCCAGGGGATCTTCCCCACCCAGGGATCCCACTGCTGAGCCACCAGTGAAAGAAAGTGAAACTGATAGTTGCCCAGTCCTGGCCATTCTTTGCGATCCCATGGACTATAGAGTCCATGGGATTCTCCAGGCCAGAATACTGGAGTGAGTAGTTGTTCCCTTCTCCAGGGGATCTTTCCAACCCAGGGATCAAACCCAGGTCTCCCACATTGCAGGCAGATTCTTTACCAGCTGAACCACCAGGGAAGCCCCAAATCCCTGGCAGGTGGGTATAATTATGAGCCCCATTTACAGATGGGGAAAACTGCAAAGTTAAAATAACTTGCTAGAATCACACAGAGAGCTGTGGCAGTGGCAAGACAGAGACTGGAATCCAGGTAATTCCTGTTCTCAAAAGTTTCCAGACTGGAGGTTCCAGTCCTTCAAAGCTCACACTCCAGCCCATCTCCCCAGACTCTTTCTGTTCCTTCTGAATGCAAAACTACTGCACACCATCCTAGCCTGCCCTCCCCACTCCCCACTCCCACCCCCCAACCCCACCCCAACTTGACCAACTGGCCAAACCACATACTTTCATCAGCCAAGCCAGTTCTTCCCCTAAAAAAGAAAGACAGACAGCGCTAAGTCGTGTCCAACTCTTGTGATCCCACGAACTGCAGCCCACCAGGCTCCTCTGTCCATGGGATTCTCCAGGCAAGAATACTGGAGTGGGTTCCCATTTCCTTCAGAGAATTCCAAAGCCAGCTGCTGAGACTGTACACTTTCATCCCACTTATGTCTGTGTCTTCCTGGTTGGGTGTTGCTGGGTGGGGAAGATGAACCCTGCCCCTGCCCTGGACCCTGTCCAGCTCTGGGCATGGAACACAACCAGCATCAGATAAATGATCAAAGATGACTAATTTAAAGACTCTCTGGGACTTCCCTGGCTTTCCAGTGGTTAAGACTCTGTGTTTCCACTGCAGGGAAGTGCAGGTATGATCACTGGTCAGAGAAGATCCCATATGCAATGCGGCAAGACCAAAAAATCATAATTTAAAAAACAATAAAATAAGTAAAGACCCTCTCTGGCTTCAAATGGAAGGTAGATGGGAGCCTGGAGACCTGGATGCCAGGAGCTTAGAGGAGATTAGGTTGGATCCAAAGGAAAGATAGGAGGGGATAGATTGAAACCAAATGCTGCAAGCAGAAGGAACCAGACCCTCGTGACTCAGGCACTTGAAATGAGGAAATTCTTAACCAAGAGAAAGATTCAGTGCTAGAGAAACTGTCAAAGTCGTTCCATGAACTGCCTGCCTGGAGTTGAAACAAATGCACCAAAGCTGCCTTGACTGGATATGAGTGACCCCAAAAATGGAAGAAAAAGAGGCTAGTTGCAGACAGATATGTGTGTGGTATGTGCTGTCCTGCGTATCCAGTTCTTATCCAGTTCTTCTGCAAAAGATTCCCAAATATTGTGTTGGATGCACACATATGTAGTAAAAGAATGAAAAGTTATGTCAGAATAGTAACTGTAAGAGAGTGGTTTCCCTGGGTGGGGGTGGGGTGGGCGGAAATATGACATCTGGAATATAAAATAAATTGCCTTAAAAAAAAGAAAAAAAACTCTCCCATCTCTGTATTTGAAATAATTATTTCTAAAACAGAAAAGGGGGACTTCCCTGGTGGTACAGGAGAGGATACAGGAGACCCCCACACACACATACTGAGTTAGAAATTTTTTTCTTTCCCTAAATAAATAAAAGATTAAAATGGTAACATATAATAAAGTGTGTACACACACTGAATCATGACAGTTCTTCAAAACCTGTCGTGTCTTGGGAATTCCCTGGTGGTCCAGTGGTTAGGGCTCCATACTTTCACTGCAGGAGGCCCAGGTTCAATCCCTGATCAGGTACCAAAGATCTCAAATGCCTGTGGCACAGCCAGAAAATAATAAAATAAATTGCTTAAAAAAAAAAAAAAAAAACACCTCTCCCATCTCTGTATTTGAAATAGTTATTTCTAAAACAGAAAAGGGGGACTTCCCTGGTGGTACAGTGGATGGCAGTCCATCCGCCAGTACAGGGACATGGGTTCGATCCCTGGTGCAGGAGGATTCCACATGCCTCGGAGCAATTGAGTCTGTGCGTGACAGCTTCTGAGGCGGTGTGTTGCAACTATCGAAGCCCATATGCCTAGAGCCCGTGCTTCTTAGCAAGAGAAGCCGCTGCAGTGAGCAATCCATGCAGCACAACAAACAGAAAACCCCCACACAGCAATGAAGACCCAGGGCAAGCGAATAAATGAAAACCTTGAAAAAGGCTCAGAGGAGGAGGGATGTTAACCTTATGTGAAAGTTAGGGCAAAACAAAACAGAAAAGAGGAGCTATGGAGCCAGATAATAATCAGATGCAGTTGTAGATAGAGGGAAGGGAGCAAGAGCCATGGCAGGAAAGACCTACAATTTTCTTTATCTCAGCCCTTGGCTGCCTTCCTGAATGTAAGGGGCAGTGCCTTACTTTTATCCACCCGCCCACTACAGGGTATGATACATCGAGGGTCTCAGGAAAAGAGAGGATGGGGTAAGAGTGTTACTGAAGCCAACTTGGGTCCACTCACCTACCATGAAGCAAAAACAATCTACTGATACCAGGTTGTTTGAAGAAAAAGTACAGTAGGGAGCCAATTGCAGGGGTCCAATTAAGGAAAATGGGCAGCTCGTGCTCAGAAGACCCAGACTCCCAGATGGCTTTCAGAGGAGGATTTTTAAAGACAACATTTGGGGTGAGGGTTGCAGTGTATGGACTTTCTTCTGATTTGCTGATGGTCAGGCAACAGGGTGATGTTTCTGGAATCTTAATCATCAACCTTCTGGTTCCAGGCAGTCTAGTGTCTACTTTGTGGTCCATGTAGTCACCATCCTCCACCTATGGAGTAGGGGTCGGGGGTTCTTAGTGTCTGCAGAAAACTCAAAGATATGCACAGATTGTTGTGTGTATCCATTGAGGAGGAACCGGGACTCTGTTTTATTCACAGAACCAACAAACCATTGTTTAAGACCTCATTACTTTTCCTGCTCAGCCGCCCCTCCCTTGTCTCTGCATCCCCTCACTTCCCTAATTAGTAACTGCTGAAGTCTGTTCTTTGGAACTCCAAGAAGGCCTAAAGCTTTTTGCTACAAACAAGAAATGGGGAACATAGAAGGGTTTTTGTACCTAGGGAGGCCCCACAGTATGCTGCTCAGTTTCAATCCCCCCTTTCTTCGATACTCCTCAATCCTGACAGGAACAGGAGCCAGACAACAAACGGAATACAGTTGTGAATAGTTAATCATAAACTCAGCAGGGGAATGTGGCTTTAGGGGGACTTGGTTTCAAGAGCATGGGATGAAGTGGTGGATGAGAGAGTAAATGAGCGGATGGACGAGGGATGGGACGGGAGACAGCAATAGAAAGCCAAAGAACATTGCTGCCTGTGGACTGTGACATAGTCAAGTCCCTCACGTTACTTGGGCTTCCCTGGTGGCTCAGACAGTAAAGCATCTGCCTGCAATGCGGGAGATCCGGGTTCAGTCCCTGGGTTGGGAAGATCTCCTGGAGAAGGAAATGGCAACCCACTCCAATACTCTTGCCTGGAAAATCCCATGGATGGAGGAGCCTGGTAGGCTACAGTCCATGGGGTCACAAAGAGTCGGACACGACCGAGTAACTTTACTTTCCTTCCTTTCCTCATGTTACTCACAGCCAAGGATGCTCTTAGAATCCAGGGGAACCCTAGGCCCAATATAGTAAGAAGGAAGCAAGACTCATCTCAAACTTCCCCTTTGCTCAGTTCTGGGTGCTGGGTGGGGTAGCTTTGCAGAAGGGAAGGCAAAGAAACTAAGCAGAGCTGGGGAAAGAATATTTGGGGCAAGGAATAAGCCAGAGAGCAGATGGGCCATGGCTCACCGCCAGATAGTAAATCAGGTTCTAGAACTATAAGGCTTGGAGGTCCAAGCAAAATAAAGCCCCAGCAACTTATAGAACACACCCACCACACAACCTGCTGGAATCCTGGGGGTGACAACCCCCAGAGCAGTCTCTTAAAATCCATCATAGTAGAGTAAATTTAAAGTCACCCAATGAGAAATTCTCTGGTGGTCCAGTGATTACACCTTGATGCTTTCACTGCCCAGGGCTCCTAGGTTTGATCCCTGGTCAAGGAACTAAGATCTTGCAAGCCACACAGCACTGCCAAAAAATAAAAATACAAAATTAAGTCACCCGGAGGGTGTCTGATGCGAAGTAGCTGATATGGTGGAGCACAGGGTCAGCTGTCAGTCACTGAATAAGATACGTGAGCATCTCCTGGTCCAGGGGAAGAGAGAGAGGATCGAGCAGAGATGACTCAGTCACTGAAGAATCTACCCTGAGAATCTCGGAATCTTTGCTCTGTAGACTGAGATTTTGGAAAACTTGATTGCTCTTTAGAGGAATTTGAGAGACTAGCAAATCTCTCATTCAAATCACTCATTCAACAAAATAATTATTGAGTACCTATTGTGTGCCAGACACTGGGGACACATCAGTGAACCAGACCGAAGTTCCTGCCTTCATGGAGAGCATATTCTGGAAGGGGAAGGCAGAATGAAAATGTGAATCAATATATAAGATACTTCAGGAGACTTCCCTGGTGGTCCAGTGGCTAAGACTTCACACTCTGGAGCTGCACTGAGATCCCATGCCATGATCTTTGTTTTCTGAATGTTGAGCTTTAAGTCAACTTTTTCACTCTCCTCTTTCACTTTCATCAAGAGGCTGTTTAGTTCTTCACTTTCTGCCATAAGGGTGGTGTCATCTGCATATCTGAGGTTATTAATATTTCTCCCGGCAATCTTGATTCCAGTTTGTGCTTCTTCCAGCCCAGCGTTTCTCATGATGTACTCTTCATATACGTTAAATAAGCAGGGTGACAATATACAGCCTTGACGTACTCCTTTTCCTATTTGGAACCAGTCTTTGTTCCATGTCCAGTTCTAATTGTTGCTTCCTGACCTGCATACAGGTTTCTCAAGAGGCAGGTCAGGTCATCTGGAGACCTGGTACAGCCAAATAAATAAATACTATTTTTTTGAAACAAAAGATGCTTCCAGGTAGTGATAAAAAGCTATGAAGACAATTTTGTATATATTTAATAAACACATTCAAAACTGCCTCTATGCCAGGCATTGTTATTGTAGGTGCTTAATCCCTCAGTCATGTCTGACTCTTTGTGACCCCGTCGACTATAGCCGCCAGGCTCCTCTGTCCATGCGAATTCTCCAGGCAAGAATACTGGAGTGGGTTGCCATGCCCTCCTCCAGGGGATCTTCCAACCCAGAGATCGAACCCCGGTCTCCCGTACTCCTAGTGGATTCTTTACCGTCTGAGCCACCAGGAAAGCCCATTGTAGAGGCTTAGAAAATATAATTCATTTCATTTTTATTAAGTACCTTACTTTAAAAATTACAGCAAGGTCCGGGGTTGGGGACGAAGGGAATTCTGCTTGTGTCATCTATGACAGTCTCTTCCAGAGGGGGCTGGCATTTAAGCTGAGAACAGAAGATGAGCCAGTCTCAATCTCTAGGCCAAGCATCTCAGGCAGAGAGCTAGTGCAAACCCTGAGGCCAGCTTGCTGTTTAAAACACTGAAAGAAGGCCAGTGCTCAGGATGAGTGGGCCGTTCTGAGCATAGAACAGAGTAGGCCCAGATGATGCCAAGCGGCAGCCAGTGGACAGATCCCCTGAAAGGGCCCCATTGGCCACCACGAGGGACTTGAATTTAACTACCACGGTGGTGGAAAGTCTTGTCTTGAAATCTTGAGAATCTTTAGAATCTTGTGAACTATAGGAATTTGCAGTCAAGTTCATCTTAAACCATAATTAGACTCTTAGACCTCTGCAATCTTGAAATTTCTATTCTAGGCCAGGGCCCTTTCTCTCAAAACATGGCTAGGACTTCCCTGGTGGTCCAATTGTTAAGAACCCACGCTTCCACTGTGGGTTCGATTCCCGGTTCTGGGAAAGTTCCACATTGGCAAGGTGCAGCAAAATTAAAAAAAGGCCAAAATGTTCTCTCCAGTCTCGATTCTAGCCTCTGACACCCAAAGGTGTCTCCTGAAATCAGAGAGAGACGGGAAGAGGCTGGCCTACACTTCGTTACCATGAAGCGGGTGTGAGTCCTTAAGTTTCTCCTTTGCCCTGTTCCAGAGGGTCCTGGGAGATCCCAAGTGCAACGTCTAACCTGCCTGTCCACTTGGCTCTTCTTCTGGGATAGCTAACAGCTATCTTAAACTTCTTGGGACCAAAAGAGAATTCCTGATTTCCCCTCCCTCCAGTAAAACTTGCTTCACCAGTTTTCCACCTCTATTTGTCCCTTCTATTTGTCTCCTTTTTCACCTCTGTAAAAGGGAAGTGTCATGTTTCCACTTGCTGAAGACAAAAACAAAGCATTAGGGAATGCATTGGTTTCACTAGAAAATACATTTTTCTGGGTTATCACATTCTGGGGTTGCTCACTGTCTTTGCAATAGACTCTGTCCCCTCTACTGCAATAGTTTTTTGGAATAAAAAGTCTCTCCTTACTCTCTAGAATTGTTAGTACATGACAGAATCAACCTGAATTCCTTCGCCTTCAAACCAACTGTGTCAGAAAACCCTGCTGACTCTGCCCCCAAGTATTAATACATTCAAAATAAATCCATTTCTTTCTCTTCTCACTGGTAGCCACACTGCTCCCTGCCATTAGCATCACTTGCCTGGACCTTGATCGCACTGGGCTCCCAGCTTTTTCTTCCCCTGCTTCCCACTCCTCAACAGTCCCTTCTTCTAAAGGCACACGGAAAGATCTTTTGAAATGGAAAAAGAGGGGAATTCCCTGGTGGTTACTACTCTGTACTTTTCACTGCGAGTGGCCTTGCAATGCAAGGGACACCGATTTGATCCTAGTGGATTCTTTACCGTCTGAGCCACCAGGAAAGCCCATTGTAGAGGCTTAGAAAATATAATTCATTTCATTTTTATTAAGTACCTTACTTTAAAAATTACAGCAAGGTCCGGGGTTGGGGACGAAGGGAATTCTGCTTGTGTCATCTATGACAGTCTCTTCCAGAGGGGGCTGGCATTTAAGCTGAGAACAGAAGATGAGCCAGTCTCAATCTCTAGGCCAAGCATCTCAGGCAGAGAGCTAGTGCAAACCCTGAGGCCAGCTTGCTGTTTAAAACACTGAAAGAAGGCCAGTGCTCAGGATGAGTGGGCCGTTCTGAGCATAGAACAGAGTAGGCCCAGATGATGCCAAGCGGCAGCCAGTGGACAGATCCCCTGAAAGGGCCCCATTGGCCACCACGAGGGACTTGAATTTAACTACCACGGTGGTGGAAAGTCTTGTCTTGAAATCTTGAGAATCTTTAGAATCTTGTGAACTATAGGAATTTGCAGTCAAGTTCATCTTAAACCATAATTAGACTCTTAGACCTCTGCAATCTTGAAATTTCTATTCTAGGCCAGGGTCCTTTCTCTCAAAACATGGCTAGGACTTCCCTGGTGGTCCAATTGTTAAGAACCCACGCTTCCACTGTGGGTTCGATTCCCGGTTCTGGGAAAGTTCCACATTGGCAAGGTGCAGCAAAATTAAAAAAAGGCCAAAATGTTCTCTCCAGTCTCGATTCTAGCCTCTGACACCCAAAGGTGTCTCCTGAAATCAGAGAGAGACGGGAAGAGGCTGGCCTACACTTCGTTACCATGAAGCGGGTGTGAGTCCTTAAGTTTCTCCTTTGCCCTGTTCCAGAGGGTCCTGGGAGATCCCAAGTGCAACGTCTAACCTGCCTGTCCACTTGGCTCTTCTTCTGGGATAGCTAACAGCTATCTTAAACTTCTTGGGACCAAAAGAGAATTCCTGATTTCCCCTCCCTCCAGTAAAACTTGCTTCACCAGTTTTCCACCTCTATTTGTCCCTTCTATTTGTCTCCTTTTTCACCTCTGTAAAAGGGAAGTGTCATGTTTCCACTTGCTGAAGACAAAAACAAAGCATTAGGGAATGCATTGGTTTCACTAGAAAATACATTTTTCTGGGTTATCACATTCTGGGGTTGCTCACTGTCTTTGCAATAGACTCTGTCCCCTCTACTGCAATAGTTTTTTGGAATAAAAAGTCTCTCCTTACTCTCTAGAATTGTTAGTACATGACAGAATCAACCTGAATTCCTTCGCCTTCAAACCAACTGTGTCAGAAAACCCTGCTGACTCTGCCCCCAAGTATTAATACATTCAAAATAAATCCATTTCTTTCTCTTCTCACTGGTAGCCACACTGCTCCCTGCCATTAGCATCACTTGCCTGGACCTTGATCGCACTGGGCTCCCAGCTTTTTCTTCCCCTGCTTCCCACTCCTCAACAGTCCCTTCTTCTAAAGGCACACGGAAAGATCTTTTGAAATGGAAAAAGAGGGGAATTCCCTGGTGGTTACTACTCTGTACTTTTCACTGCGAGTGGCCTTGCAATGCAAGGGACACCGATTTGATCCCTGATCAGGGAAGAGCCCACTCGCCGCAGAGCAACTAAGCCCATGTGCCAAACTACAGAGCCAGCACCCTAGAGCCCACGAGCCTCAAATACCGAACCCTCGTGCTGCAGCTACTGAGTCCCGTGCACCCTGGAGCCCTTGCTCTGGAATAAAAGAAGCCACCGCCATAAGAAGCCCACACACCACAACTAGAGAGTAGCCCTGGTTCGCTGCAACTAGGGGGAAGCTCGCGAACAGCAACAAAGGCCCTCCACAGCCAAAAAGTAAAATAAATACATAAATCTTTTTTTAAGAAATAAGAAAAAAATGCAAAGAGAAAATGAATGTTTGAAGGGGTGATGGGAAGAGGCCTGGTGGTTTCTGGGATGATGGTAACTCTCTGTATCCGCATAGGATTTTCAGGTCACATGGAGGATGTACTCATGTGTGGAAATTTGTGCATTTCATTGTGTGTAGAGCTACCCGGGAAGTGGCAAGGAATGACCTGTAAACCAATATTAACTCTAGCATGCTAGATGCATGCTAGCTATGATATGCATGTGGATGTGTTTAGAAGTGAAAGATACTGGTGTCTGCAACTGTCTTTGAAATGCATTAGAAAAGATGAATTGATGAGACAAAATGAATAGATACATAACAAAGGAAAGACAGTTGAAATATTATCAGTGGAAGCTAGGTGGTGAATATACTGGTGTCTACTATATGTTTTAAAGTTTTCCTAATAAAACGCTAGATGAAAATGCAAAGCAAACAGAGTAACTTCCTGCTCGAAACCCTTCCATTGCTTCCCCTTTCATTAGAAATAAAACACAAAATCTTTTCCGTGACATCCCTGTCAACCTCAACATCCTCATCCCCTCATTCAATCTGTGATGCAACAGACATTTATTGAGCATCTACTCTATGCCAGGCACTGCCCCAGATGCTGGGGTACATCATGAATCTGACACTGTAACTGTCTTCTGCCTGGAGAAGCCCTTTCCCTTGGCCACCTCTGAGATTCCTTAAATTGTCTTGACTTGCAAATTTCTTTACACACGGGTAGGTGTTCTGAGAGGGCAAGGTTCTCTCTGTTACTCATAGCTGCACCGGCAAAGTCTTATTTACAATTAGACCTCAGTAACAATTAGTCAGAAGAATATTAGCTTTGCATTTGTTTAATATTTGTTATATATGCACCTGGCCCTGTTTTAAGCTATGTATACACATACCTGGTGGCTCAGACGGTAAAGAGTGCGGGACACCCAGGTTCCATCCCTGGGTCAGGAGGATCCCCAGGAGAAGGAAATGGCAAGCCACTCCAGAATTCTTGCCTGGAAAAATCCCATGAACAGAGGAGCCTTGCAGGCTACAGTCCATGGGGTCAAAAAGGGTTGGACACAACTGAACGACTTCACTTTCACTTTTTCACACACATACTTATCTTTTTATATTCTTTTATGTTTGGCCTCTTATTTGTGAGATCTTATTTCCCCGAACAGGGATTGAACAGGGGCCCTTCGGAGTGAGAGTCCAGAGTCCTCACCACCGGACCACCAGGGAATTCCCACACTTACCTATTTAATTCGAAAACAGATCCCCATTTTACAGATGAGTTAACAGAGTCACTGAGAAGTTAGGCTGTGAACTCAAGTAGTCTGGCTTTAAACATCATGGTTCTAACCACTGTGCTATACTGCAAAGTGAATGAATGGTTTAGTCAATCATTCAGACTGGCCTGAGTTCAAATTCTAGTTGAGCCCCTTTGTTAGCTGTGTGGCCTAAGGCTCTCTGAACCTAGATTCTTTTTTTGTTTGTTTGTTTTGTTAACTAATTAATTTTTATTGAAGTACGGTTGATTTAGAGTGTCGTGTTAATTTCAGGTATACAGCAGGGATTCAGTTACACATGCCCATTTACATACATATATATGTGTATAATTAATATATGTAGATATACATGTGTCTATATATACATACATATTTATATATACATGTAATATGTATATTGTATATATGTATATATAAATACATAATATATATATATAGGTACACATGTATATATATTTTCTTTTTCAGATTCTTCTCCATTACAGTTTATTACAAGATACTGAGTATAGTTCCAGGTGATATACAGTAGGTCCCTGTTGGTTACATATTTTATATATATGTGTATATATTTACACACATATATATAAATATATACACATATATATGTGCATATGTGACTTGCTTCTTGGCAGGAAAGCTACGACAAACTTAGTGGGTTGAAAAACAGAGACTTTACTCTGACAACAAAGGTCCATGTAGTCAAGGCTATGATCTTCCCAGTGGTCACGTATGGTTGTGAGAGCTGGACTGTAAAGAAGGCAGAGAGCTGAAGAATTGATGCCTTCAAACTATGGTGTTGGAGAAGACTCCTTCGAGTCCCTTGAACAGCAAGGAGATCGAACCAGTCAATCCTAAAGGAAACCAACCCTGAATATTCATTGGAAGGACTGATGTTGAAGCTGAAGCTCCAAAACTTTGGCCATCTGATGCAGAGAGCCAACTCATTAGAAAAGACCCTGTTGCTGGGAAAGACTGAAGGCAGGAAGAGAAGCTGGGGCAGGGGAAGGGATGGTTAGATATTATCAGCAACTCAACGGACATGGGTTTGAGCAAACTCCAGGCGTGCTGCAGTCCCTGAGGTCACAAAGAGTTGGACCCGACTTAGCGACTGAACAACAACAACATATAAATATAAGTATAGTGTGTGTATGTGTGTGTGTGTGTGTGTGTGTGTGCATGCACGTGCTGTGCTGTCTTAGTCGCTCAGTTGTGTCTGACTCTTTGCAACCTTGTGAACTGTAGCCCATCAGGCTCCTCTGTCCTCTGTCAGGCAAGAATGCTGGAGTGGGTTGCCATGCCCTCCTCCAGGGGATCTTCCCAACCCAGGGATGGAACCCAGGTCTCCCTGAGCTCTCCTTGCAGGCGGATTATTTACTGTCTGAGCCACAAGGGAAGCCCAAATATATATGCACATGTGTATATGTATATATTATATATATATATATATATTTTTTTTTTTTTCCTTTTTCAGATTCCTTTCCATTCAGTTCAGTTCAGTTCAGTCGCTCAGTCATGTCCGACTCTTTGCGACCCCATGAATTGCAGCGTGCCAGGCCTCCCTGTCCATCACCAACTCCGGAGTTCACTCAAACTCACGTGCATCGAGTGGGTGATGCCATCCATTACAGGTTATTAAAAGATACTGAGCATAGTTCCCTGTGCTATACAGTGGGTCCTTGTTGATTATGTATTTTATATATTGTTAAAGGTCCCGTCCCTCCTCTTAGTTCATGGTGAAGATGTAAGATGCTGGAGGAAACCGGCTCAGACCCACCACACAAGCCCGCACGCGAGCACACACACCCAGATAACAGTGAGGAAGGAGGCAGGAGCTGGGGAGGGCGGCGCGGGGTCGCCGCCAGGCACTGGGGTGTGGCCTCCAGGAGGCGGCCAAAGTCTCCGGCTTGCAGGTTCCTCCCGTGGGTCCACGCCCTACCTGGGGCGCGGGGAGCGGTCTCCGCCCCCTCGAACCTAAGGGACCTAGGACCGTTGGGGAGTGTGTCCCCGACACCAGGCGGCGGCTGTGGTCTGGGAGAAAGAAATCCGGCGGCGGGGAGAGAATCCCGCCCGCACGCAACGGGAGAGGCTCCGGCCCCGCCTCCCTCGGCCGGATTCCGGCGGGGAGGGAGGGAGCCGCCCCGCCCCCGCCCCCGCCCGCGACGGGCCTGGCCGCGTGGGGCATCTGAGAACCGGAGAAGTCGCCGACCTGCAGAGATGGAGGCGGCGGGCACCTGGGCGCTGCTGCTGCTGCTGCTGCTCCTTCTGGTGGTGAAGCTGGTGCTGCCTGCGACCTGGGCCCGAGGCCACCTGCCCCCGGGGCCCACGCCGCTGCCGCTGCTGGGCAACCTCCTGCAACTCTGGCCGGGGGCGCTTTACTTGGGGCTCCTGCGGGTGAGCGGCCGCGTGACGTCCCGGCTAGAGGAGAGGGGGTGAGAGGGGTGCCAGAGCCAAGAGACGCGAGGGGACCCCAAACCGGGAGACCACGCAGAGAGGCCCTTGAGAATCCTAGAGGATGCAGGCGAAGGGGCTACGGATGCCCCGGGATGCGGTGGGAGTAAGGGTCCCCGGGCTGAGATAGTTGAGGGAGTGATGGTGAGAAAGGAGGCTAGGGTGGGGATGGCGCTAGGAGAGGCAGAGAATCCTGGAGAGGGTGTGAGGGGTCGGAAGCAGGATCCAGAGTGGCAGGGGTCCCGGGTTAGAGAGACTGGGAGAATCCTAGGAAGGTTGCAGCGGGGTGCAGGGAACCGGAGCTGAGACAAGAGACCTCAAGCAGAAGAGACCGTGGTGGCTTGTCCCACGGGGAGAGGTAGCGGGGAGACACAGGTGAGTCTCCTGAGGAAGGAGCAGAGAGTGAAAAGAAGGTGTCCCACGCCACCCCACCCCCCGCCCCTCACGCGGGGGAGTTGGAGGCTGGAGGATTCCAGGAATCTGTCTTTGGAACCCAGCTAGGAGGGAGCCGGAAGCTCCTGGGAAGGAGAAAGAGGGGGAGAGAAAGAAGGCTGGGGTGGCCCCAACCTTTTCAGGGTGGGGGGGAAGTGAGGAAAGGCCAGAAGTTACCCATTCTGGAGTCCTCCATACCGGCAAGGCCAGTAGCGGTCTTGTTTGCAGAGAGAGAGTGCTGGTGCTTGGTGATATCTGCTCCCAGAATTTGAGGATTTAGCAGTGACTCAAAGGGGTGGTTAGTTTTTGGGGGGTGCGGGGATTAAGGAAGCCCACTGTTATCATCCGTGCCCATTTTTGCCGCTATATGTTTGAGTTGTGGAAGTAATGGTGGGTCTTGGGTCGTCCTGGCGTCAGAAGTTAGGGCTATGCAGGGTAAGGGGATGGGGACCAGAGAGTGTGTTGGGTGATGGAGTTTGGAGAAGGAGAGCTTTTGGGGACAGGGGGCTGGGAGCTTGGTGTAAAACAAGAACTGAATCTCCCAAAGGGACTATTTCCGTTTGGGGTGAGGCAGAAGCAGAAGGGCTTCCTCTTAGGTGGTTCATCCAGAGACCAGGGGTCGTGATGGAGACACATAGACTTTGAGAGGCAGCAGCCTGCCCCATATCACTCACGCTTCTCGCTCCCTCCTCCCAGCTGAGTAAGAAGTACGGACCGGTGTTCACCGTGTACCTGGGACCCTGGCGGCGCGTGGTGGTCCTGGTTGGGCATGAGGCTGTGCAGGAGGCCCTGGGAGGTCAGGCCGAGGAGTTCAGCGGGCGGGGGATGGTGGCAACGCTGGACGGGACCTTCGATAGCCACGGTGAGTCACCAGGGGAGCTGGAGGCTGCTGGGTCCCTTCACTCAGAGCCTGCCACCATTTATTGGCCTGCGGTCATCTGTGCGTGGTTCAGGGTCTCTGGGCCTCTGATTCCTCATTTGTAAAATGGGATGATAACAGTGCCTATTACCCTATGGTACTGAAGTTTGCTCAAAGTCAGCACTCCTTAGTTATCTGGTTGTAGTAATTATTACTGCTCCAGGGGAAGCCGCAGGGTTGGGAGGAAAATGGAGAGCATTTGAGACACTGGGAATTAGTGGGCAAACTCTCAAACTGTACAAACGAGTCTCTGTGTTAAGATTGAAAGCAGGAGGCTAGTGCTGGGTGCTCCAGGGAACACAGCAGTGAGTAAACAGCCTCAGCCCTGCTCTCCCGGAGCGCACAGGTCAGGAGCAGACAGACCTGTCGCCTGATAGTGACAGGCCAGAGAGGTCAGGGCTGGCCTGCGGGAAGCCCTGGGACTGGTGGAATCGGAGGAGGCGCCTGGCCCAGCCTGTCCAGGAGGTCTTCCCGAAAGATGGGGAGAGTCTGAGCTGAGACTCATAGGATTAGGGGAACAGTGCTCCAGGCAGAGAGACCAGCACCTACAAAAGCACGGAGGTGAGATAAGCATACGTTCATCGACTGACGACTTTTCATTACACCTGGCTGGGTCCTGGGAACACAGCAGTAACAAATGTAATGACATGTTTTACTGTGGAAGTGATGAGCTGTGTGAGAAGACAATGGAGGGAGAGACTAGACTTCCAAAGCCAGGTGGCGCTAGTGGTAAAGAACCCCCCTGCCAATGCAGGAGATGCCAGAGAGTCAGGTTCGATTCCTGGGTTGGGAAGATTCCCTGGCGGAGGAAATGGCAACCCAGTATTCTTGCCTGGAAAATAATTTCATGGGCAGAGGAGCCTGAAGGGCTACAGTCCATGGGGTTGCAAAGAGTCAAACATGACTGAGCATGCATGCAGTGTCCTGGAAGCAGGACAGAGGGGACCTTTACTGGCCAGAGGAGCAGAGGGAGTTGAGGGGAGAATAGAAGGAATCAGGGAAGGCTTCCTAGAGCGGGCGACATTTAAGCTGAGACCTCCAGGCTGAGTGGAGTTAGTTCAGTGAGGAGGAAGAGGTGAGTGGTCCAGATAGAGGGAGCAGCAGGGGCAGAGGCAGAGGGGCCATGCTGACACCTTTGAGGAAGTGAGAAAAGGCCAGTGTGAGCGCGTGAGGAACAGAGCTGGAGACGTCTGCGGAGCCTGATCATGCAGAGCCTGAGTCAAGCCAGACTTTGGGTTTTCCTGGAAAAGAACAGAGTCAGAGTTAGAAAGGTCCTTTGGTTCCTGTGTGGGAGTCCAGACAGGGGCTTGGGCTGGACCAGGGCTGGACCAAGGCTGGGGCCGTGGAGTGGGGAGGGGAGGGGAGGTGGTCAGGAGAGGAACGCAGGACTCTGGGCAGGGAATGGGATGCTCGGTGGCTGAGCCAGGGAGAGATGCTGAGGCCAGCTTGGAGATAGAGGGAGCAGCAGGGGCAGAGGCAGAGGGGCCATGCTGACACCTTTGAGGAAGTGAGAAAAGGCCAGTGTGAGCGCGTGAGGAACAGAGCTGGAGACGTCTGCGGAGCCTGATCATGCAGAGCCTGAGTCAAGCCAGACTTTGGGTTTTCCTGGAAAAGAACAGAGTCAGAGTTAGAAAGGTCCTTTGGTTCCTGTGTGGGAGTCCAGACAGGGGCTTGGGCTGGACCAGGGCTGGACCAAGGCTGGGGCCGTGGAGTGGGGAGGGGAGGTGGTCAGGAGAGGAACGCAGGACTCTGGGCAGGGAATGGGTTGCTCGGTGGCTGAGCCAGGGAGAGATGCTGAGGCCAGCTTGGGGCCCAGTGGAGGGGTGGGTGGGCAGGGGACATCCAGAAGGAGGCGTCCAGGAGGCCGCTGTGGGCTGGCATTCTACAAGTGGAAACAGCTCAGAGTAGGGAAGGGTCTGTCCAGAGCAAGTCTCTTGGATAAAGAGGAAAACAGTGCAGTTCCTTCCTCCTCCTTCCCTGGACCCAACGCCCGTGCATGCGTGCTAAGTCGCTTCAGTCATGTCCGACTCTTTGGAACCCTATAGACTGTAGCCCGCCAGGCTCCTCTGTCCTCTGTCCATGGGATTCTCCTGGAAAGAATACTGGAGTGGATTGCCATTTCCTTCTCCAGGGGATCTTCCCAACCCCAGCCCTCCTCTCTTATATGTCCTGGATTGGCAGACAGGTTCTTTACCGCTAGGGCCAGCTGAGAAGACCTGCATAAATGTTAAGATAGATGGATAGAAGGCTGGGAGGGAGGGAGAAAGAGGAAGAGGAAGAGGAAGGAAGGATAAATGGATGGGTGGGTGAATAGGGGAATAAAAAGATGGATAGAGAGAAGAAGACATCTTCATTCACCTCAGTGAATTATCCAGACACGAGTCTGGATAATCCCCGTTAATGACTCCCCAGGAGGTCAGCCTGTGACGCAAGGTTTGGCACTGATGGAGCACCTCCTGAGTCCTCCTCCCTGGACTAGGCTCATATGGACCCAGGAGGAAGGGAGGAGTCCTGGGGATCAGGGGGAGGGCCGGTCCCTCCTTGAGCCTGGCTGTCTCTGCAGGGGTGTTCTTCTCCAACGGGGAGCGATGGAGGCAGCTGAGGAAGTTCACCACACTGGCCCTGCGGGACCTGGGCATGGGGAAGCGAGAAGGCGAGGAGCTGATCCAGGCGGAGGCCCGATGTCTGGTGGAGGCTCTCCAAGGGACAAAAGGTCAGCAGGGCCGCCGACTGTGGCAGGAACTTCTCCCCTCGGGGCCAGGCTGGGGGCTCTGTTTACTCCACCTCTGTCTTCCTGCGCCTCCGTCCCCCCTGCTGTCTCCCTGAGAGCCATCACATCACTCTTGCTGCCTCTTCTTTTTCTCTGTGTGTGCTCAGTTGCTCAGTCATGTCCGACTCTTTGTGACCCCCGTGGACTGTAGCCCGCCAGACTCCTCTGTCCATGGGATTCTCCAGGCAAGAATACTGGAGCAGGTTGCCACATCCTGTAATAGATCTTCCGGACCCAGGGATCAAACCAGCATCTCCTTCATCTCCCACCCTGGAAGGTGGATTCTTTACCACTGGGCCACCTTTCTCTATTTTTCTGTTATTCTCTCCTGTAGGTCTCTCTCTCTCTAACTCGCTCTCTCTTTTTCCCCCTGGCCAAGCCAACCCAAGTGGCACGTGGGACCTAGTTCTCTGATTAGGGGTTGAACCCTCGCCCCCTGCAGTTGAGTGCAGACTCTTAGCCCCTGGACCCCCAGGGAAGTCCCTGCGTCTAACTCTCTTTCCCAGTCTGACTCTCAGTATGTCTCTTTCGCTGACTCTGCCTCCCTATCTCTCTCTGTCTCAGTCTGCTGTCTCTGTCTCCCTCTGTGCCTGTCTCTTTCTGGTGGTGTCGGGCCCCTCTTCCATCTCTGGACCAGCTCTGCCCAAGCCAGTTCCGCTCTGCCTGTCTCCATCACGGCCTCCCCACTGTCCCCCCTCCCCAGGACAGCCGTTTGACCCCTCCCTGCTGCTGGCCCAGGCCACCTGCAACATCATCTGCTCCCTCGTCTTCGACCTCCGCCTCCCCTACGACAATGAGGAGTTCCAGGCCGTGGTCCGGGCGGCTGGCAGCATTGCTGTGGGGGTCAGCTCCCCGTGGGGCCAGGTGAGTGGCTGGGACCCCTCTCCGGCCACCTTCCCCAAAGGTCTTCCAGGTAACCCCAGAGCGCCCTGTCCACCTGCCCCTCCACCCTGGCGCAGGGCCCCCGGGAAAACAGCTGTTGTTCTCCCCGCAGACCTACGAGATGTTCTCCCGGTTCCTACAGCGCCTCCCCGGCCCCCACACACAGCTCCTCGGCCACTTGGGCACTGTGGCCGCCTTCACCGCCCAGCAGGTGGGGCAGCACGAGGGCAGCCTGGGCGCCGCAGGCCCCGCGCGCGACCTCGTGGACGCCTTCCTGCTGAAGATGGCAAAGGTGGGGAAGGTTGGGGTTGGGGGGCCTCCTGGCCGGCCCCTGCGCGGGTGGTGTAGCTGGGACGCTCTGTCAGCCTCCCTCTTTCTCTCTGCACGCCCCTCTGTGAATGCGGGTCTGAGTCCCTTGCATCTTCTCCTCCCTCCAACCTCAGCCCCCTGCCCAGGCCTCAAGCCCCTTGACCCGCTGCTGTCAACCCTCACTGTCACTTCCCCCTGCCCACACAGCACAGTTCCCATTAATTACAATGGTTTACTTATGAAACCTTGCAATTGCAAATTACACTAAGAAAGTCCTTTTTATTAATTAAGTGAGAACAACCAGCATATGGGAAAATTCATATTATGATGACCCCTGTGGAAATAACTAGTTTTTAGTTGTACACACTTTGCAATTAGGGGAGATATTCAGGGCCACACTCTTTGAATACATGCAGCCACCCTGTTCATGGAGAGACAGGAATTTTTTTAACTCTGTGGCCCTACTTTTTTTTTGTTTTGGCCATGCCACTCGGTTTGTGGGATCTTAGTTCTCCAACTGGGAATTGAACCCAGGCCCTCAGCAGTGAAAGTATGGAGCCCTAACCACTTAGCTGCCAGGGAATTCCCATTTCCTTTCATTTTTTGAATTAAAAAGATTCAATTACTGTATATAAAATAGATAAACAAGGACCTACTGTATAGTACAGGGAAGTATATTTAATGTCTTGTAATAACCTATAATGGAAAAGTTTGAGAAAGAATATATGTAGTATGATTCAGTTATGTGTGTATAACTGAATCTCTATACATTCTGTATACAATCGGTATAACTCTGCTGTATCCTGGAAACATCATAAATCAACCAGACTTCTGTAAAAAAATGTAAAAAATTTGGAAGTTCTCTGGTGGTCCAGTTGTTGGGACTCCACGCTTTTGCTGCCAAGGGCCTGGGTTCGATTCCTGGTCAGGGAACTAGGAGCCCACAAAGTGTGTGGCATGGTCAAAAAAAAAATGAAATATACAGTTTAGTAGTATTAGATATTAATTATATCATCACCACCCATCGCCAAAACTCTTTTCAACCAGCAAAACTGAAATTCTCTACTCATTAAAAGACAGCTCCCCCTTCTTCCCTCCTCCAGCCCCCAGCCACCCCCTTCTACATTTTGCCTCTATGAATTTGACTACTCTAGGCACCTCGTGTGTGTGTTAGTAGCTAAGTTGTGTCCGAATCTTTGTGACCCCATGGACTATAGCCTGCAGGGCTCCTCTGTCCATGCAGTTCTCCAGACACAAATACTGGAGTGGGTAGCCATTCCCTTCTCCAGGGGAGCTTCCTGACCCAGGGATTGGACCCAGGTCTCCCACGTTGCAGGCGGATGCTTTACCATCTGAGCCACCAGTAATTTGTCCTTTGGTGGCTTATCTCATTTAGCATAATGTCCTCAGGATTCATGATCTCTACCTCGTGACAAGATTTCCCTCCTTATTAAGGCTGAATTGTATAAATATAGCACATTTTCTTTATCCATTCATCCATCAGTGGACACTTGGATTACTTCCACCTTTTGGCTAGTGTGTGAATAATGCTGCGATGAACATGGGTGTACAAATGTCCTTCGAGATCCTGCTTTCTATTTTTTTTCTTGCTTTCTACTCTTTTGAATAAATCCCCAGAAGTGGAATTGCTGGATCACGTGGTAATCCTGTTCGTAGCTTTGGAGGTACAGCAGTCTATACCATTTACCATAATAGCTGCACCCTGCTCTGTTTGTGTGGCTGCGCTGAGCCTTCATTGCTGCGCTTGAGCTTTCTCTAGTTGCGGTGAGCAGGGGCGACTTTTCTCTGTGGAACATGGGCTTCTCACTGCGCTGGCTTCTCTTGTTGTGGAGCACGGGCTTTAGGAGTGTGGGCTCAGTGGTTGTGGCGCACAGACTTAGTTGCCCTGCAGCATGTGGGATCTTCCCGGACCGGGGATCAAACCCATGTTTACTGAGTTGGCAGTCGGATTCTTAACCACTGGGCCACCAGGGAAGTCCCTGCTGCACCCTTTCATGTGTCCCCTTGGTGATAGGGGTTCCGGTTTCTCCACATCCTCATCAACACTTGTCATTTTCTGTTTGGGTTTTTTTTAATCGTAGCCACTCTTTCATTTTTAAACCATTTCAAGCCAACAGAAGTAATGTCAAGACCCAACTTGCCCATGCATTTTATTTAAACTCCCTGACAAAGCTTTTCACTTGCTGCCCTATACCCTAAACGTGGCTGTGCTGGGTCTCTACTGCCCGCAGCCTGCGTTGTCTGAGTCCCTCTGCTTGGTTTCTCCCAGGAGAAGCAAGACCCAAACACAGAATTCACCTCCAAGAACCTGCTGATGACGGTCGTGTATCTGCTATTCGCTGGGACGGTGACCGTCAGCACCACGATCCGCTACACCCTGCTGCTCCTGCTGAAATACCCTCAGGTCCAAGGTAGGAGCCTTCTCCACCAGCCGGGCCCTGGGAACAGGAGGGAGGGCTCGAGAAGAAGAATGTTCAGGAGAGTGGGCAGTCTGAGCCAGAGCATGGAGATGAGAACGAGCCCGGACATCCAGGGTGTCTGAGGAGCGGGCAGTTTGGGGACTGCCGGCTGCAGCTTGAGGCACAGTGAAATGAGAAAGGAGGCAGGAGATGTCTCCGGCCTTGCTGCCTTGCTGGTACATTGTACGCCTCACCCTGAGCAGTGGGGAGCCACGGAGGGCTGTTGAGCAGGGGAGGGCAAGGTCAAATTAGCATTTTAGAAAAATGTTTTGGTCTGTCATGAAGAAGTAGGTTGTAGAGTATGAAAGAGGATGCCAGGAGGTCAAGGTGGAGCCAGGGCAGGGACCTGGGTGGGAGAGAACAGGGCTGCGCCAGGCTGTGAGGAGGGAAGAGGGGGCCTGGTAGGCAGGTGGAAGAGGATGACAAGGGAGGGAGGCGTCCAGGGACAGGCCCAGGGCTCTGGCCAGGGGATGGGGGAGCCGTGAGGCCACCCTGAGATGGGGGCAGAGGGATGAGGAGCTATTTCAGGGGAGACGCTGAGGCCGTGTGCGCATGCTCAATTGCTCAGTCATGGCCAACTCTTTGCAGACTATAGCCTGCCAGGCTCCTCTGTCCATGGAATTTTCCAGGCAAGAATACTGGAGCAGGTTGCCATTTCTTCTTCCAGGGGATCTTCCCAACACAGGGGTTGACTTGAGCCTGGTACATTGGCAGGCGGGTTCTTTACCACCGAGCCACTGGGGAAGCCCCATTTGGAGACAGTTTGAGTGTGAGGAGCCTGGGACCACCAGGGGGAGGCATCCAACCCAGGTCAGAACTGAAGATAAAAAACAAATTGGTGTTATCAGAGCACAGGCAAGACCTGAAGCTGTGTTGGTGAGGGAAGGCTGGGAATGTGCCCCAAGGCACTGCAGCATTTCAGGGGCAGGCCACTCCATCAAACGCCATCGAGCCAGTGGGATGGGATGACAGGGAAGCTGGGACCTGGTGGCCTTGGTGGAATGGAGTCAGCTGCGATTTCAGCTCACCAGGCCTCAGTGTCCTTATCTGGGAAATGGGGCTACGTAATGGCTACCCCCCCCCACCCCCCCGCCGTCACAGGATTGTTGCGGGAATTGGAAGAAGAGAGACATGATGCCCAGCACACAGGATGTCCGGGCTGTGGAAGGCCAGAGGACTCTCCCTTCCTGACGGCAGCCTCACCCCTAACCATAGCTGATCAAGAGGATGGGAGTTCCCTGGTTGTCCAGTGGTTAGGATGCCACGCTTTCACTGCCAAGGGCTTGGGTTCAATCCCTGGTCAGGAAACTAAGATTTGGGCAGCACAGCTAAATAAATAAATAAATGTTTTAAGAAGAAGAAGGTGAGATGTCCAAGGGGAGATCAAAGGACCCTGCCCAGCCTTTGACCTCCAATTCTCCTCTTCTTGCATGCAGAGCGCGTGCAGGAAGAGCTGATGCGAGAGCTGGGGGCCGGCCAGGGGCCAAGCCTGGGGGACCGAGCCCGCCTCCCCTACACGGATGCAGTTCTGCACGAGGCGCAGCGGCTGCTGGCGCTGGTACCCATGGGAATACCCCGCGCCCTCACCAAGACCACCCGCTTCCGGGGGTACACCCTGCCGCAGGTAGGTTTTCCAGTCAGCCAGATCCAGCGGCTGTCTCTCCCCAGAGCCTTGGCTCCGAGTCCCTTGCTGTCTTTGTTTCTGGATCTTGGTCTGGTTTTCTGTCTTCATCTTCCTCCTCTCTCTCTTCTCTGGATGACATCTTCCTCTCTTTTTCTGTCCTTGTCTCTGCACCTGTTTCTTTCTGTGTACATTTTCTCTTGCATTTGGACGCCGTCTCTGAGCCTGTTTGCCCGTGTGTCCAATGGATCCTAATTCTTTGTTGTTCAGTCGCTAAGTGGAGTCTCTTTGCGACCCCACAAACTGCAGCCCACCAGGCTCCTCTGTGCCCCGCTGTTCTGCCTCCTTCCAGTTGTGGCTGAGACAATCAGATAACGTAACAGGCAGGGAAGCAAGTTGAGAATTGAGGGCCAACGGAGGCCTCTCCCCTCCACCCTCCCCATTCTCCTCCTCGCTGCAAAGGCAATCAGGCTCTCCTTCCCTCCACACCTCCACACTCAGTTCCTGCCCCTTCATTCGAGAGCAACTCACAGCTAGCACCACCAGGGGGCGACATCTCCCTGGAAACCGCAAGTGCCTTTCTGGCAAGCTGCTCCTTGAGCTTGTTGTAGAATCCAACTCAAAGCGGTTAGAATCCAGTCCTGCTGTTTTCTAGCTGAGACCTGGAGCAAATCACTTCGCCCTCCATCTACTTCTCTACTAAATCAGAAACAATAATATTATCAATTTGAAATTGTAAGGAGTCTGTGAAACGAGGCTTGTGAAACACCAAATGAGAGACTTCCCCAGTGGTTCAGTGGTTAAGACCCCCAAACTTCCAATGCAGGGGGCACAGGTTCAATCCCTGGTAGGGGAAGTAAGGTCCCACATGCCATGTGGCGTGGCCAAAAAGAAAAACCCCAAAACACCAAATGAGCTGTGCAGGAAGTGGGGCTCCTATGTACCCCACCAATAGCAGCAACTATTGGTAAAGCAACGACCATTGCAACTACAATAACTACGATAATGGCAACAGCAGTTACAGGCATCAGTGATCGAGGACCTGCTCTGTGCCAGATATTATTCTAAATGCTTTGCACGTATTAACCTTATTTAACCGTCAGAGCAACACTATAGCTTTATCATGCCCACTTTACAGATGAGGAAACTGAGCCTTGAGAGGTTAGATTTGCCAAGCTCACCCAACCTGCGAGCAACAGGGGTAGGATTTAAGCCCAGAGCCTATGCTTTCACCATTGCTATCTTTCTCTTCTTTTTTTTAATCTCTTTTCTGAACAGCGATGGTATGACCTTCTCCTCAGTGCTCACTCAGCCTTCCCAATTCAGAGCTCCAGTAACCAGTGTCCTTAATAAAGGAGGTCCCTCGCCCCCTCCTCAGATTCCCGACCTTCGCTCACCCTCCACCGTAGTTGTGGGAACACGGGGACTATGATCTCAGCTGAAGGGGCTGCCCCTCCCCCCAAACCCAAACAGAGGGATGCCTTCATGGACAGCCCTCACCCACCCACCCTTCACCTTCAGAAGATAGTGGCAGAAAGCTGGACTCTGAGCTAAGTGGCTTAGGATAGCCACAGCTTAATCACAGCCTACCCTCAAGGTATAATAACAAATGTAAAAATAATAAGCTCTGCCTAGCCATGTCCAGATGTTGCCTCAAGCAAGTTGCTTAAGATCTCTGAGCCTTTGTTTTCCCATCTTTTTTTTTTGGTTGCGCAACTTGCAACTATTAATAGTTCCCTGACCAAAGATCGAACCTATGTCCCCTGCAGTTGAAGCACAGAGTCCTAGCCATTGGACTGCCAGGGAAGTCCCCCATCTTTAAAATAGGGATCATATTAGTAACTGTTCCCTGGATTTGTTAAATGAAGAAGGAAATGGCAACCCACTCCAGTACTCTTGCCGGGAAAATCCCATAGACAGAGGAGCCTGGCCGGCTAGAGTCCATGGGGTCGCAAAGAGTCAGATACGCCTGAGCACTCATACAGACTTGTTAAAAAGATTTAGTGAGTTTGTGTATCTTTGTAAGTATAATATGTGTATATAGTATATATGAGGTAATATATGTAATACTTAATAAGATGCCTGATTCGTAAAAGTACTCAGTAAACTTGATGCCGCTATGTTTTGTGAGTCAGTTTCCCCAGACTCTAGACTGCTGTGCTCTGCCCTCAGTAACTGAAAACCTGGGGGGTGAGGGATATGTGTAGTTTGGGGTGTTTTTTATATTTTTTTATATCCCCACTGTTTGCCAAGAGCTTAGGCCAGAATTTTGGAGGGAGGGCGGGGTTGGGGGGCGCTGTACTGGGTCTTCGTTACGGCGTATAGGCTTCTCTAGTTGCCCCTCGGCATGTGGGATCTTCGTTCCGCAACAAGTGTCCCCTGCGGTGGAAGGCAGATTCTTAGCCACGGGGCCACCAAGGGAGGCTGGATATTTGTAGCTTTGGTATGACCTCCCCTGGTGGCTCAGAGGGTAAAGAATCTGCCTGCAGTGCGGGAAATCCCTGGGTCAGGAAGATTCGATCCTGGGTTTGATCCCCGGGTCGGGAAGATTCCCCTGGAGTAGGAAACGGCAACCCACTCCAGTACTCTTGCCTGGAGAATGCCAGGGACGGAGGAGCCTGGCGGGCTACAGTCTACGGGTTCCCCAAGAGTCGGACATGGCTGAGTGACTACCACCACCACAGGGCACAGAGGTCTTCCCCCTTCTCGGCTCCATCCTGCATGACCCCGCGGTCTTCGAAGAGCCCGAGGAGTTCAACCCGGGCCGATTCCTGGATGCGGACGGGAAGTTCAAGAAGCACGAGGCGTTCCTGCCCTTCTCCTTAGGTATCTTCTGGGGCCGCCCCTGCCCACTCCCGGTCCCCCTGTGCCAGGCGGGGAGGGCGGCTGGCCCAGCGCCACCTCTCTCTTCCCTCCAGGTAAGCGCGTCTGCCTCGGGGAGGGCCTGGCTCGGACCGAACTCTTCCTCCTGTTCACCGCCATCCTGCAGGCCTTCTCGCTGGAGGGCCCGTGCCCGCCAGGCCCCCTGAGCCTCCAGCCGGCCATCAGTGGCCTTTTCAACATCCCCCAAGCCTTCCAGCTGCGATTCCGGCCCCACTGACCTCCACCCCGCCCCCACCTGCTGTGTAGACCGGATGACAGGGGGAGCCTTGGGAGGGTGGCAGCCTCGATGGTGGGCATGGACACGGCTGTGTCTCCAGAGCCACGCGTCTACACCACAGACAGCCTCATTCACACCCGTGTAGGTGTATATTCACACACGTACGTTCAGCCTCCACATCCGCAGGGTTATCAGCACCCAGACACACCCACGAGAACCCTAAGGCAACTGAGCCACACTGCTTTCTAAAGACAGAAATTCAGCCCATCTGAAACCACGACCACATACCCAGATAACCCACCAACTCAACACACAGCACAACCACCCTGGACTCACAGCCCACGCATGGGCATTCAGCTGCGGCCTTTACAACTCACAGAAACGGCCACAGTGTTTGTGGCCCACATGCCCTCTGAGCGCATCAAATTTACTGGTGCCACCGTCTCTGGGAGCCTGGAGCAGAGACCCCAGGCTGGGTCACATCACCACACACATGTCCTCAGAGAAGTAAGCCCCTTGGTGACCCTACCGCTATCCAGGCATAAGACTGTCGCCATCCACAGGCCCCCAACCGTCGAAGGACACAGCCAGCCCACGTGTGTGTGACACCAGCCTGACTGCTGGATATCTCCCCGCTAAGACACAACACAGCCTCGGGGGCCACACTTGCGGCCTCCTCTGCACCTTCAGCCCAGGGCATCCCCTTTGCAGGTACCCTGATCCTCAGATGCCCCCAAATACAGACACACCCCAGTGTGCAATTGTACACACAAGCCTGGGGACCAGGTAAAGTTGGACACACGTGGACCCCCAGGCCAGGGTAGCGCGCGCGCGCGTGCACACAGACACATACACACACACCAGCTTATATCAGGGATTGAACCCGTCTCTTATATCTCCTGCATGGGCAGGCAGGTTCTTTGCCACTGAGCCTCCAGGGAAGCCCTAGCCTCCCAGGCTCGCCCCCCACCCCCACCAGCACACACTGACCCACCGCCCTGACTGCGTCACAGTCCCAGCTAGACCCCATGGAAGGAGCCAGATTCCAGTTCGCCGTGTCAGGGAAGAGGCCAGTTCTGACGTCCTTGCCACTTGGAAGGTCCCCGTTTTGCAATAAAAGTTTGTTTCTGGCCCCGGGGCTGGGCCTAGTCTGAGTGTGACAGTGTCCATCATTGTGAGTAAGGGGTGGGGACGGGGGTCCACCCCTCCCTCGAGGCTAGGCGGGAACTGAAAAACATGGCCCCCGCCTACCCTGGCTGTTGACATCAGTAGCAGATGTGGAGGTGGGGGGGAGGGGAGCTGTCCTGGGCCTCACTTCCGGTGAGGCTGGTGGCTGTCTCTTATACACATCTCCTGGATGCGGACGGGTGGGACCTCAGTTTGGGACAGCCTGAAGGTGACCGCCCAGCACCCTGGGCACCCTCCCAAACTGAAAGCAGATGCTGAAACACAAGCCCTACCCTTCACTCTGGCCTCTCCTGCCACCCCTTCCCTCCCTTCTCTTCACAAGGGAGCCAGAAGCATCTTTTTATTTGTCAAATATCTAGTAAGGAACTTTTCAAATATACAGTAGTAGAGAGAATAGGACAGTGGGCCCATGACCCGGCCTTATTTGATAAGCCATCAGTTTTCTGCTAATTTTATTTCATCAGTCGTTCTCTTACGATGATTTTAAAGCCAATCTCAGAAAATAATTGAATACACATTCCTAATAGGAAAAGACATTACCCCCGCCAACATTTTTTTTCCCTTTCTTATTTTCTCTTATAAAGTCAATATGTTGGACCTGACGATTTTCTTTTCTTTTAAAATATTCGTTTATTTATATATTTATGGCTGTGCTGGGTCTTAATTTCGGCACTCCAGATCTTCATTGCAGCATGCGGGCTTCTCTCTAGCTGTGGCTCACAGGCTCAGTAGTTGAGCCTAGTTGCCCCGTTGCGGGCTTAGTTGCCCCGTGGCATGTAGGATCTTATTTCCCTGACCAGGGATCGAACCCAAGTGCCCTGTATTGAAATTCAAATTCTTAACCACTGGGCCCACCAGGGAAGTCCCCCCTCTCCTGCAACATTTTGTTATGACAATGTTCAAACATGCAGCAAAATTGAAGGGATTATTCAGGAACATCCATGGGACACCACCTACATTCTCCCACTTTGATTGCCCTGCTTCATCAGTACATTTCTATCCACCTGCCCACCCAACTCTTTTTATTTGTTTTAAGGCATTTTAAAACAAATTTCAAAGATTTCCCTGGCAGTCCAGTGGTTAGGACTCCACCCTTCCACTGCTGGGGGTGAGGTGGAGGGAACAGGTTCAGTCCCTGATCAGGATACTAAGATTCCACATGCCATTCAGCACAGCCAAAACAAACAAAAGATTGCAGTTATAGGCCTCTGAAAGCTTCAGCAGTGCATAGATTGTTGGCTAAAGTTGTGTTTTTTTTTTTAATTTTCCATGATGTCATCACTATTTTTTGGCTTAAGTTCTACAGAGGCAGCCCAGAACAGTGATGTGATAGAAAATAGAAAGACAAGACTGGGGTCCCATCTCAACTTTGCCGCTTTCTAGTTAATGATGCCTTCACTGAGGGTTGGGGCTTCCCTGGTGGCTCAGAGGTTAAAGCGTCTTGCCTGGAATGCAGGAGACCTGGGTTCGATCCCTGCGTCGGGAAGATCCCCTGGAGAAGGAAATGGCAACCCACTCCAGTACTCTTGTCTGGAGAATCCCATGGAGGGAGGAGCCTGGTGGGCTACAGTCCATGGGGTCGCAAAGAGTCGGACACGACTGAGCGACTTCACTCACTCACTCACTCACTCACTCACTGAGGGTTGAGCATCTAAAAAACTCGCAATTTAACATGATCCCAAAGTAGGGGGCACCAGTTTGATCCCTAGCCAGGGAGCTAAGATCTCACATGGCGCATGGCATGGCCAAAGAAATAATTTAAAAAGAAAACAATAAAATATTTACTTAATTTAAAAGAAGGGATGTGAAAAATTCTGGAACTTCACAGGCACCAAAATATATGTTACATTCTTGGATTTATTATTATTGCTGCTTTTTATGTCCTGGACAGAAGAGCCTGGTGGGGCCACAGTCCATGGATTCACAACAGTTGGACACGACTTATCGACTGAATACTCACTCACTTTTTATGTCAGTAGGATACGAAAAGGAATGAATGAGGTTTGAGGTTTGCTCTTTTTATTTAAATTAAGGCAGTGGGGATGTCCTTGGTGGTCTAGTGACTAAGACTCTGTGCTCCCAACGCAAGGGGCATGGGTTCGGTCTCTACTCAGGGGACTAAGTTCCCACATGCCGTAAGGTGCCACCTAATTAATTAATTAAGGCAACAACTAGCTTTCCTTTGCTAGTTCACATTCAGGAAAATTTGGAACCAGAAATACCAGCAAACTCATTTATTTGTGGAAGGATGGACCTTGTACTGCATTAATATGAAAGTTGACATATTAGAATGATTGCCGTAGCAAGCAAAGAAGAACATAAACTCAGAATGGCTTAACAATAATTATTGGACCCCAGAGTAAAAGTATTTACAATTAGTGTGGTCTTCAGTTTTTTTGGGGGGGAGTGGGTAAAATATATCCACTTATCATTTTGACTACTTGTAAGTGTATTAAATACCTTCACAATGTATAACCATCACACTATCTATACACAAAACTTTCATTATCCCCAACAAAGGCTCCTAACTTACTCAAACAACTCCACCTTTAAAATCTTTTTTTTTTTTTGCCATGTGTCTCTCGGGATCTTAGTTCCCCAGCTGAACCCATGCCCTCAGCACTGAAAGCTTGGAGTCCTAACAACTCGACCGCCAGGGAATTCCCTAAAAGCCACTTTTTAGAAGTCACAACTCGGGGGTTTCCCTGGTGGCTCAGTGGTAAAGAATCCACCTGCCAAAGTAAGAAGCACGGGTTGGATCCCTGATCCAGGAGGATCCCACATGCCAAAGAGGAGCTGAGCCGTGCCCCGCAACTACTGAGCCTGTGCTCTAGAGCTCGGGAGCCGCAACTCCTGAAGCCTGAGCGCCCCAGAGCCTGTGCTCCACAACAGGAGAGGCCGCTGCAATCAGAACCCCGCGGCCTGCAACTCGAGAGTATAGCCTCTGCTCGCTAAAACTAGAGAAAAGCCTGCACAGCAACAAAGACCCAGCACAGCCAAAAATAAACAAAATGATTTTTGAAAAGTCACAACCACGATCCACATTTTCACACCTATCACAGTTAGCTCTTTTGCAATGTTAGTGTTCATCTTTCCCCAAAGGTTCCAGAAATGTACTTTGTGGTCGTATTTACTCAAATCAGCACTCAAAGGCTCACCACGCAGCGCCTTCATCGGGATGCTGTACTCAGTCGCTCAGTCATGTCTAACTCTGCAACCCCATGGACAGTAGTCCACCAGGCTCCTCTGTCCATGGGATTTCCCAGGCAAGAACACACTGGAGTGGGTTACCATTTCCTTCTCCAGGGGATCTTCCCAACCCAAGAATCGAACCCACGTCTCCTGCATTGGCAGGTGGATTCTTTACCACTGCTCCACCAGGGAAATCGTCTAAGCTGTAATCATTCCCCAATCTTTTGAATGCTATTTTTTTTAATTCTTATTGAAATATAGTTGATTTACAATGTATTAATTTCATATGTACAACACAGTGATTCAATTATACATCTATATAATTATATAATTCTTTTTTATATTCCCTTCTATTATAGGTTATTATAATGTATTGAGTATAGTTCCCTGTGCGTATTATATGGTAGATGCTTGTTATCTATTTTATATATAGCCAGGTATATATTTTAATCCCAGATTGTTAATTTATCCCTCCCCCTTTTCTCCTCTGGTAATGCCACTAATTTCTTGAAGAAACTGGGTCACATCCCGCATTTGGCTGATGGCTTCTTGGGGGTGCTACTCAAGAAGATGTCTTTCCATTGCCAGGAATTCCCTGTAAACTGGGAGTTAGATCAGATGCAGGCTTATTCTGGCAAGAGCTCCTGGCTAGGGAGTGCTGGGTCCCTTGCCAGCATCAATAATAAACTGTCCCATGTAATGTGTCCAGGTCCTGATGCCCCTGTTAGAAAGTTTCCCATCAACCTTTCACTTACTGGTCTCAGTAAAGCCATATTTCTGTATTTACAGCTGTCCTAGGTCTTCAGTCCTGCAAGGGCTACTTTCCAGTTGCTGTGCATGGGCCTCTCATCGAAGTGGCTTCTCTTATTGTGGTTGCTGGGCTCTAGAACACAGGCTCAGTAGTTGTGGTGCCCGCAGGCTGAGTAGCTCTGCAGCATGTGGGATCCTCCCAGACCAGGGATCACACCTGTGTCCCCTGCACTGGTAGGTGGATTCTTTACCACTGAGCCACCCGGGAAGCCTGAGATCTTTGAAAAGCAAATCAAATCAGGTCACTCCCCTAATCAAACACTTGTGCGCTGTTGGTGGGAATGTAAATTAGTGCAGCCACTATGGAAAACAGCTTGGAGGCTCCTCAAAAACCTAAAAATAAAATTGTTATACAGGATCCAGCCATCCCACTTCTTGGTATATATCTAAAGAAAACAAAAATCAGTGTCTCAAGAGATACCTGCACCCCTGTGTCCATGGTAGCATTATTCACCATAGCCAAGGCACAGAAACAAATCTGTGTCAGCAGATGAGTGGATAAAGAAGATGTGACATAGGAACATGCCTTGCGGTCCAGTGGTTAAGACTCTGCGCTTCCACTGCAGGGAGCAAGGGTTCAATCCCTAGTCCAGGAAGTTTCACACACTGTGATGCAGCAAAAAAAAAGAAAGGGAAACTGACATAGATAAGCAGCAGAATAGTGTTCAGCTGTAAGAAAGACGGAAATCCTGCCATTTCTGGCAAACATGGATGGACCTTGTAGACATTATCTGAGTGAAATTAAGTCAAACTGTAGTATGATCGCTTATACGGGGAATCTAAAAAAACTGGGAAATCACCAAACAGAGAGGGATATAATGTACTAGGTGCCCGGTAATCATGGTTAATAATACTGTATTATACATATGAAGGTTGCTAAGAGAATAGATTCTTTTAAAATTATTTATTTATTTAAACTGGGGCACGTGGGATCTTTAGATACAGCATGTGGGATCTAGTTCCCCGACCAGGGATTGAAACCCCCGCCCCTGCCCGCCCCCTCCCCCCATAATTGGCAGCATGGAGTCCTAGCCACTGAACCACCAGGGAAGTCCCAAAAAGAGATTTCTTTTTTTTTTAATCTGCCGTGCAACTCAGCATTCGAGATCTTAGTTCCCTGACCAGGAATTGAACCGAGTCCCCCTGCGGTGGAAGCAGAGTCTTAACCACTGGACCACCAGGAAAGACCCCTGAAAGTAGATCCTATACATTCTGTTAACAACAACAAAAAAACCTGTCACTGTGTAGTGATGGAGGTTAAACTACACTTACAATGGGGACCATTTCACAATATATACAAATACTTAATGTCTGTGTACATCAGAAACTAAGGTAATGTTGTATATCAATTATCTCAATTAATAATTAATGGGGGCTTCCCTAGTAGCTCAATCAGTAAAGAAACTGCCTGCAGGGCAGAAGACCCAGGTTTGATCCCTGGGTCAGGAAGATCCCCTGGTGAAGGAAATAGCAATCCATTCCAGGATTCTTGCCTGGAAAATCCTATGAACAGAGGAGCCTGGTGGGCTACAGTCCATGGGGTCATGAGAATTGGAACAATTTAGTGACTAAACCACCACCTATAATTAATTAATTAAATGAAAAAGTAAAAGAATGGTGGTTGCCAGGGACTGGGTGAGAAATGGGGAGATTTTGGTCAAAGGGTACAGAGTTCCATTTACAAAATAAACTCTAGGATCTAATATACAACCTGGGCAACATAGCTAATACTGTCTTGCATATTGATTGATTGATTGATTGGCTGTGCTGGGTTTTTCTTGCTGCACATGGGCTTTCTCTAGTTGCCTATATCGGGAGCTACTCTCTAGAAGCTCTGGCTTCTCATTGTTGTGGCTTCTTTTGTTGCAGAGCACGGACTCTAGGGCACATGGGTTCAGTAGCTGTGGTGCAAAGACTACTAGCTCCGAGGCATGTGGAATCTTCCAGGACCAGGGATCGAACCAGTGTCCCTTGCATTGCAAGGCAGATTCCTAACCACTGGACTACCAAGGAAGCCCCTGTATTGTATACTTGAAATTTACGAAGAAAGTAGATCGTAAATATCCTCACCATCCACACCAAAAAAAATGGTAACTATGTGAGGCAATGGATGGGTTAACTAAATATATTGTGGTAACCACTCCACAATATATACATGGAGTGAATCATGTCGTACCCCTTAAATATTTTACACACTTTTGTCCATTGTGTGTGTTAGTCACTTAGTCGTGTTCGACTCTTTGCGACCCCACGAACTGTAGCCCGCCAGGCTTCTCTGTCCATGGAATTTTCCAGGCAAGAATACTGGAGTGGATTGCCATTCCCCTCTCCAGAGGATCTTCCCGACCCAGGGATTGAACCCTAGTCTCCTGCATCGCAGGCAGATTCTTTACCACTTGAGCTACAGCGAAGTCCTTTATACGTTTGTCCGTTATACATTGATAAAGCTGGGTAGGGAAAATAGCCCCCTAGTGCATTCTATCATATTTAGAACAAAAGCCCAAAGTCTTCCTTGCCAGGCTGACACCCTCTCTGACCTCACCTCCTCCATGACCCCCATCCATTGCGGCCACACGGGTCTCCTCCTTGGAGTTCTCCACAAGCTGGCCTCCAGGCCTGTGCACTGCCTGCTCCCTCTGCCTAGAATGCCCTTCCTTACATGACTCACTCACTTGCTAATTGACTTCAGACTTTGATCGCAACCTCAGAGAGGCCTTCCCTGACCACCTTTCCTGAAACAGCACTCTCCACCCCCTTGATATCCCTTCCCTTGATGTATTTGTCTTCCCTGCCCATGATGCATCCTGATAAATGTTTCTCTCGTAGGCTCAGTAGTTGTAGCACTCAGGCTTAGTTGCCCCACGGCAGGTGGGAACCTTCGTTTCTCTACCAGGGATCAAACCCATATCCCCCGCATTGCAAGGCAGATTCTTAACCACTCGGGACCACGAGGGAAGTCCAGAGCAAACACTTCTTGAGAGAATGAACATAGATTTGACTTGGCCGTGCACACAGCAGGCCCATTAGGCGTGTATGGTCCCCCAACATATTCAAACAAGTGGGCAGATCGTTGCAAATATTTGCATCCCCCTCACAATGCCACAATAATTAATTGACCCCTTTATGAAAGGTTTTTTACAGGGTGGTGGGGACAGAGTGATGACTAAGACATACCCAATGCCTGCTCCCTTAGAGCCCACAGACCAGAAGGAGAAGGAAGACACAAGACACACAGCTGCAGCAATAAATAGATCATGAAAACTTGAGCAGCATCACCAAAGCAAAGGACAAGGACTTCCCTGGTGGCCCAGTGGCTAAGACTCTGCTCTCCCAATGCAGGGGGCCCAGGTTCGATCCCTGCTCAGGGAACTAGATCCCATATGCTGCACCTGAGCATTCTCATGCCACAACTAAAGATACCACATAAAGACCTGGTGCAGCCAAATAAACAAGCAAATAAATATATTAAAAAAAAAAAAACAAAGAAAAATATTAAATAAGTAAATATATATATATATTTAGAAATAAAAAGAAAAGGACAAAGTGTTGGGAGTGAATAACATGGGAACCTAGAGTTGACTGGGAAGTACCAGGCAGTGATGCCATGGAAAGGGGGCAATTGAGATGGGGCTGAGGGGTGTGTAGGAGCTGGGGACAAAGGGCTACAGGAAGAGGCCCGGAGACCTGTGAGCAAGAGAAAGGAGCCAAGTGGTGGACATCAGAGGGCACGAGGCAAGCAGTTTGGGGGTTTTTCATGGAAGATTTGGGACAAAGAAGGAAATGGGTTTCATTTGGGATTGAGAGACAGTCTTTTTCTCTCTCTCTGTTTTTTTCAATATCTATTTATTTGGCTGCTCCGAGTCTTAGTTGTGGCATGTGGGATCTAGTTCCCTGGGCAGGGGTGGAATCTGGGCTCTCTGCAGTGGGAGCTCAGAGTCTTAGCCACTGAACTGCCAGGGAAATCCCAAAAGACATTCTTCTTGCTCTTGACTGGTTAGAGGGAAGGTGAGTGGAGGCCAGGAGACCAGGGAGGAGGCCAGAGCAGGAGTCCAGGTCAGAGAAGACGGGTCTGGACCAGGGTGAGGTCATGGAGAAGAGATCAGGGCCAGGCAGGAGAGAGGTTTATTAGCTGAGTCTAATCCTCCATGGCAGCTGGAAACTTACTGAGGGTAGGAGGTATTTGAAAAGACCCTGAGGGTCAGGCTCAGGAGGCAGGATAGATGCTGAGGTCTCCATTGAAATGGAAGACAGCTCAAGGAGAGTGCCAAGCCTCAGCCCTGGGTACCAAGTTGAGGAGCCCAGGGCTCATCCCGAGGGCAGTGAGGAGCCAGGGCTAAGCAGGGAGGGAACGAGGGCAGATTTGAGTTTTAGAAACATCCCTCTGATTACAAACGGGAGATGGGTTAGAGGAGGTAAGGAGGCCGGGAGGAGGCCAAGGCAAGGTCCTGGTGGGAAAGGACTGAGGAAAAGCGGCGGGTGGCCGAGACCCTGAGAGGCTGAAAGGCATCTGGCAAGAGCTGTGGGGACACCAGTACAGAAGCAGAACGGCCAAGAGCAGCAAGCTGGGAGTTCAGCCTGTCCTGCACAAACACGCAGGCTCAGAGAGACCACACACACACACACACACACACACACACACAGCCATGTGCAAAACACAGAGGGGAGGGAAATGGACAAGCAGGAGAAACCAGCACACCTGTACCGGATCTGCAGGATCAGGAGACGCAAACCACCAGAGGGAGACAGCAATGCAAGCGCCCAGAGACAGACCCAGGAGATGCCGAAAAACCGAGGACACCTAGTCAGCTGTCGTTACCACGTGCGGCGGAACTGCATGTGCCCTGTCCCCGGAGCCTGCCAAGCAGGTTCTGTTCTTATTCCCAGCTTACAGATGGAAAAACTGAGGCTTAGGGAGGCCAGTCCCTTGTAAGGTCACGGGGTTAGTGGCAGAGGCAGGATTCCCATCCGGGTCTACATCTAGATGTGTATAAGAGACAGGGAGGGGGACGGATGGCAGGTGTTTGAGGGGGGCGGCGCTGAGTCCTGAGCTGGCTCGGGGAGTTTCCTTGGGACAACAGAGAGGGGGACAAGGGGGACAGAGAGACAAACCAAGAGAGGCCGGGAAAGAGGAAAAGGGACCCTCGAGAGAGGAACAGAGGACAAGAAACAGAAACTGGGAGCCCCAGAGATGGGGAAGAGATGGACACAGAACAATGGGACAGGCAGACAGGAGACGCGGAGGGGTAGGGGCTGGGATTGAACTGGGGGCCTCGCAGAGAGGGGCTGAGCGGAGAGCTGCCCGGAAAGGAACCTTCCAGAAGGGACCCCGAAGTCAGGCAGCAGGGTGAGGAGGCTCCGGAGCCCTAGGGGAAGACCCTCATCTCTGTCACCCCCACTTCTCACCCCAGGGCTACTTGTCCGTGTGTCCCACCTCCGCCCCGGGGGCTCTGCCTTCGGCCCGCCATCTCTGTGGGTCTCCATGTCTCTGTCTTTCCCTCTCCCTGTTCTCTAAGTGTCTCTTATCAACGTCTCTGTCTGCGTCTTTCTCTCTCCCTCTGTGTGTCTCTCTCCCCCAACTTGTTCCCCTCTAGGTGGGTCTCTCAGTCTGCCCCTCTCTGTCTGCCTGACTTTCTCTGGTTCCACTCTGTCTCTCCTTCCCCATTTCTCTCTCTCTCTCTCCCAGCTCCCTCCCATCCCCTTTTCTTCCCCACCATCCACCAGCCCAGTCTGTGAAGTCTCTAGAGACCCTAGGCAGGGGCAGGCCAGCCGGGCAGTCAGGGCGTGGGAGGCTGCCAGATGCTGGGCCTACTTCCCAACGGGATGGAGGCCGGACCCCAGTCCCCTGGGAAGGCTCCCATCCTCGCCACGAAGCCTCCACCCTCCGCCCCCCCCAGCTGAGGTCACTCAACAACTATGTGGGCCTAAGGGCCTGGCGGGGTCCTGGCAGCCGTAGGCAGGCCGGCAGGGGTGGAACCGAGGAGTCCAGGGAAGCAGGGGTTCCCGAGCTAACGTTCTTCCATCTCCCTGCAGGCCCACAGACTGAAGTGCCCCCCTTCGTGGGGAGTCCGGGGAACATCACCGGTGCCCGAGGACTCATGGGCACCCTTCGGTGTGAGCTCCAGGTTCAGGGGGAGCCCCCCGAGGTGACCTGGCTTCGGGATGGACAGGCCCTAGAGCTGGCAGACAGCACCCAGACCCAGGTGCCCCTGGGCGAAGACGGGCAGGATGACTGGAAAGTGGTCAGCCAGCTCAGGTGCCCAGCCTCCCCCTCCGACCAGCCGTGACCCATGTCCCTCCTGTTCCCACATCTCCACCATGTGAGGCCAAGTGGGCACTCACTCGCAGGAGCCCCACCTGGGCTGGATGGCAATGTGGTCACTCTCGAGCTGTGTGGCTCTGACCATGTGACGTAACTCACCCCGGCTTTCGCTTTCCTCTTCTGTAAAATGAGTTAATAATAGCACCCACTTCCTAGCTCTTACAAGTTTCCGGGCCAGACCCCTTTCCCGGCTTTCAGTTCTGAGGACCCCCCTGGTCAGGTCCAGCTCTGACCCTGAATCTCTCTGTCCCTCTTCTCGCCCTGTCAGAATCTCGTCTCTGCAGCTCTCAGATACGGGATGGTACCAGTGCGCTGTGGTCCTGGGAGAAAAGACCTTTGTGTCCCAGCCTGGCTACGTGGGGCTGGAAGGTGAGCCCTGGGCTCCTATGTCCTGGGAGGGCAAGAGTCCTGAGGAAGGGGTCAGAAGGTGCTGGTGGATTTCAGGGTGTCTTAGGCCTAGGAACATGTGGCCTAGGAACGTCAGACATCTTGGGAGGGTCAGGCAAGGGGTCTATAAATTATTGGGGATGAGCCTGGGGGGGTAGATTATGTGTTTTTTGGGGAAAAGCTATCTTGGGGATTGTCAGATAAGAGATCCAAGGCAACTAACCACTCTCCAACACCCCAGGAGACTTAACCCTATCCCCCATTGCTGGGGATTGGGGGGATGGCTCACTTTCCTCATTAGATAAAGTGGAATGAGGTGGCTCAGTGGTCAAAGAGTTGGCCTGCAGTGCAGGAGATGCGGGTTTGCTCCCTGGGTCGGGAAGATCTCCTGGAGAAGGAAGGAAATGGCATCCCATTCCAGTATTCTTGCCTGGGAAATCTGGTGGACAGAGGAGCCTGGGAGGCTACAGTCCCTGGGATCACAAAAGAGTCGGATACGACTTAGCGACATTCTGGAAAAGAAACGTGAAAGGGGGTCAGACATTGACGAGAGGAGTCGGATATATGGGACCTTGTGTCCTGGGAATAGAGGTATCCTGAGGGCTCAGACATAGGCGTCAAAGACCCAGCAGCCTACATCATCCTTGCGGCGAGTCAGACCCCTAGGGGGATCAGAGGGACCCTAGCCTTTACCACTGCTCCCCCAGGCCTGCCTTACTTCCTGGAGGAGCCTGAGGACAGGACTGTGGTTGCCAACACTCCCTTCAACCTGAGCTGCCGGGCGCAGGGACCCCCAGAGCCCGTGGACCTCTTGTGGCTCCAGGATGTTGTCTCCCTGGCTTCAGCCATGGACCACAGCCCCCAGCACACACTCCGCGTTCCAGGTGAGTCCAGGGATGTGATCAGCTCAGGACAGAGGGCCAGGCGGGATGGAAGTGGGGCGCCCTTCATGCCTCCATCTGAGGCTCTCCTCATCCTTCTGTCCTTGTCTGTCTCTCTCTGAGTCTCTCTCTAGTTTTTCCTCTTTGTCTCTGAGTATCTCTGTCTCTGCATTTCTGTTCCCATCGATCTCATTTCTGTGTGCTTTCTTTCCGTCTCTCTGTTCTCCATCTCTGTCTGTGTCTGTCTCCCTGTCTCTCTGTCGTCTCTCTGCTCTTTCTCCCATTCGCGCCAGCCTCTCTGAATAGCGTCCTTTGTCCTGGGTTTCCTCTGAGCTGTTCCATGGCCAAGTGTGTGTGGGCCCGATGCCCCTTTGTCAGCCCCTGACCCCAAGCAGGGCACCGGAATCAACTGTGTCCTCCTCTTCTCCTCCTCCTTGCAGATGTAAGCCAAGAAGGAGAGAGACGGGACAGGGCTGAGTGACAGATGACACCCTCCCCGTCTCAGGGTGACCATCTCTTTCCGCACCTCACAGATGGGGCAAAACCTAGCTTGGGGGGTCACGCAGTGGTCAGGCAGAGTGAGGGGACCCTGGGCACAGGGAGTTCCCCTCACTGAGGAAAGAGAGACAAAGGAACACAGATGGGGGAGGCTGAGTCAGTCAGAGGGAGGTGGCTGGACCTTGGAAGGCATTGGCTTCCAGCAGCCCCAACCTGCTACCTTCATCTGCTGGCACTGGGAGGGTGCGCCGGATGGAGGGTCTCTTAGGGTGGAAGGAGGGGCTCACATTCCAGCATTCCGGGGGCCCTGAGTGTGCGAGGAAGCAGCGGTGAGCATGCTGGCCTCCAGAGGAGTGACTCAGGCCCAGGGCTCACTCCAGGCCTGAGTCAACCTGGCAGGACCCCGGACAGGGGGAGGGGGGTATGGATCCCCGAGCCCATCCCAGGAAGAGGGAGAAAGGGGAGGGCGAAGGTGTGAGAGGATCGGTGTGCTTATCAGCATGGGAGCTGCCAGGCGGGGTCTCTGTGTGTGTCCCAGTGTGGAGGGCGTGGTGGGAGGGTCTGGGTGTGTCCCTGGCCCTTGGATCTGTGTCTCAGTGCTTCTGTCGGCGTCAACTTCTCTGGAGGAGGGTGTGCCTTAGTGAGGGCCAGCTGCAGAGAATGTCTCAGGTGTGTGTGTGAGTGTGTGTGTGTGTGCGCACACTACTAGGTATGTCAGTTTAGCCATCTATCCCACTGTATGGGTGTCTCTCTCTCTTTTTTTTTTCCCTGTGCTGGGTCTTCATTGCTTGGCTTTCTCTAGTTGCGGCGAACAGGGGCTACTCTTCGTTGCGGTGCACGGGCTTCTCGTTGCGGTGGCTTCTCTTGTCGAGGAGCATGGGACTCTGGAGCTCGAGGGCTCAGTAGCTGTGGTCCACAGGCTTAGTTACCCCGTAGCACGTGGGACCTTCCCGGACCAGGGATGGAACCCATGTCCCCTTTATTGGCAGGGGGATCCCCATCCACTGCCCCACCAGGGAAGCCCGTGTTTGGGTCTTTATGGCATATTTCTGTAAGTTTCTCAGGGGCTGTCACTGTAAGTGTGTGTCTGTGTGACTAAGAATCTCAGTGTTGGCCTCTTTGTGTGTCCATAGCTGTGACTCACTGTGTGAGGGTGGATTAGTGTGTGAGTGTGTGTGTGTGTGTGTGTGTGTGTGAGGAGAGATGGCAGAGTGATGGACCACAGCCACAGTGTGTCTGAAGGCTGTTTTGCACACCTCACTGTATAGAGGTGACCATGTCAGCTTACAGGTGTGTTCCTCTAGGTGTGTGTCTTGGTGGGGATTTTGTTTCTTTGTGGAGTCAGGATGGGTCATTGGATAACTTGGTGTGCTGCCTCCTTTCCACTGTGGCTGTCTGTGTAAGGATAGCTCTGTGATATCTGTATGTATGTCGCAGGGTGAGAATGTTGGTGTACAGCTTTGTCCCATGGATCCCTATAGAAGTGTGTGTGCCTGTGTGTGATTCACAGCAGGTAATAACAATACCCTTCAGCTTCTATTTGTTCTGGTGTGTCCGTCCCATCCCTGACTACCTCCTGGTGGATGAACCTGAGGTCCTCACCAGCCCGTGTGTATATGTGTCTGCGTCACCTCCATGCACTGGGCAGCGTCTCCGCGCTTGTGTGTCTGCCACAGCCCTGTGTGTTTCTGTGTCACTCTGCATCTTGATGAATGCGTCCGAAGCGAGCTGAGTGTGTCCAGCTGTGTTTGGAAAGCTGACATGGTCACCTCTATACAGTGAGGTGTGCAAAACAGCCTTCAGACACACTGTGGCTGTGGCGAGGCTGTGTTTGCGTGCGAGCGCATCCGCATCACCCTGGTCTGCGCCCTGTTGTGTGTGTTTGTCCACTTCAACCTCAGTGTGCATTTGTCGGTTGGTGGATGTATTGCAGTGTTTGTCAGCTTCAGCCTAGGTGTATATTGCATTACTGTTTGAAGGGCTTCTTTGGTGGCTCAGTAGTGTGTGTGTGTGTGTGTGTGTGTGTGTGTGTGTGAGGAGAGATGGCAGAGTGATGGACCACAGCCACAGTGTGTCTGAAGGCTGTTTTGCACACCTCACTGTATAGAGGTGACCATGTCAGCTTACAGGTGTGTTCCTCTAGGTGTGTGTCTTGGTGGGGATTTTGTTTCTTTGTGGAGTCAGGATGGGTCATTGGATAACTTGGTGTGCTGCCTCCTTTCCACTGTGGCTGTCTGTGTAAGGATAGCTCTGTGATATCTGTATGTATGTCGCAGGGTGAGAATGTTGGTGTACAGCTTTGTCCCATGGATCCCTATAGAAGTGTGTGTGCCTGTGTGTGATTCACAGCAGGTAATAACAATACCCTTCAGCTTCTATTTGTTCTGGTGTGTCCTTCCCATCCCTGACTACCTCCTGGTGGATGAACCTGAGGTCCTCACCAGCCCGTGTGTATATGTGTCTGCGTCACCTCCATGCACTGGGCAGCGTCTCCGCGCTTGTGTGTCTGCCGCAGCCCTGTGTGTTTCTGTGTCACTCTGCATCTTGATGAATGCGTCCGAAGCGAGCTGAGTGTGTCCAGCTGTGTTTGGAAAGCTGACATGGTCACCTCTATACAGTGAGGTGTGCAAAACAGCCTTCAGACACACTGTGGCTGTGGCGAGGCTGTGTTTGCGTGCGAGCGCATCCGCATCACCCTGGTCTGCGCCCTGTTGTGTGTGTTTGTCCACTTCAACCTCAGTGTGCATTTGTCGGTTGGTGGATGTATTGCAGTGTTTGTCAGCTTCAGCCTAGGTGTATATTGCATTACTGTTTGAAGGGCTTCTTTGGTGGCTCAGGTGGTAAATAATCTGCCTGCTATGCAGGAGACCTGGGTTCTATCCCTGGGTTGGGAAGATCTCCTGGAGAAGGTCATGGCAACCCACTCCAGTATTCTTGGCTGGAGAATCCCCATGGACAAAAGAGCCTGGCAGGCTACAGTCCATGGGGTCACAAAGAGTCGGACACGACTGAGTGACTAAGCACAGCACAACGAGGGAGACCCAGGTTCAGTCCCCAAGTGGGGACGATCCTCTGGAGATGGGAATGGCAACCCTCTCCTGTATTCTTGCCTGGAGAATTCCAGGGACAGAAGAGCCTGGAGAGCTACATACAGTTCATGGGGTCGCAGAGCTGGAGAGGACTGAGAGACTACACACACACAGGTGTCTGCAGTCCGTGTGGGCTTGTTTGATTGCGGGCTTATGCGTATGTGGGCATGTGTGTGTCTGTGTATGTGTCAATGTCGGCCCCCTGTGTCTACACACAAGTCAACCAGTATGCTTTTGAGTCACTGCTTGTTTGTGACAGTACCCTCCGCGGCAGTTGACCAGTGTTGCTGTTTTCCGTTTTAGGACCAGCAACTGCCCCTCTATGTTAAGCGTGATTCACTGTGCGTGTATGCAGGAATTCGCGGTGGTGCCGTATTAGGAATTTCGTCCGTTTGTGTGTGTCTGTCCCTGGATCTGACTCGGGGCGTGCCCCCTCTCTCTCTCTGCTTCCATCCCTCCCGTTCCCTCGGAAAAAGCGAACTGCGCTCCGGGGTGGGGGAGGGCCGGTACATCTGGAAAGCACATCTGGCCCGAGAGCCCGCCGGGAGGGAGGGGGTCCCAGGCCCCTTCGCCCCGGCTCCCTCCCTCCCTCAAGGTGCGGGCCGCTGGGGCCTGGCTAGGGGGATCTCGGCCGGCCGGAAGTGCGGGGGGGCCCGCTGGGGTGACTCACGCGGGGGCAGGAATGCTGCGGTCAGAACGGGACCCGGCTCCAGACCCCCTCCCGCCCGCGGGCTCCTTTACGGGCGGCGGGCCGCGCGGGCTCTCGCGCCGTGACCCTGGCGGGGGCCCCCACGTGCCAGGTGCCTGGAGGGGACCCAGGCTTCCCGCCGCGCCCCCTTCCCCACCTCCCCGGGCAGCCCGCCCGGGGCCGTCATGTCCCTCGGCTGGGCCCGCGGGGGCTGCGGGCACCTGACCTTGGCTGGGAGCCGCGGCCCGGGCAGCGGAGCCCTGGAGCTTCCCTGCCCACCCCCTTCCGGCCTCGCCGCCTTTGCCTGCGTCCACTCCCTCTGCCGCCTGAGAAAAGGAAACTTTGTGTCTGCGGGTAGCTGCTGATGGTGGTGGGAACAAGCACAGCGCAGAGCGAAGGCGGGAGACGCCGCGAGGCCAACAGACACTCAGACACAAACACAGATGGATTCAGACCTGCAGTCACGCAGAGATTGAAGACTTGGTCCTCCTTACATCCTGTCACCCAGACGCTATGTGTGTGTGTGTGAATCTGTGGACATTGTATAGCTCTGTGTGTGGTGTGTCTGTGTGTGTGTCTGCGTCTCTTGTGTGTGTCTGCGTCTCTTGTTTGCCTGTGTACTTGTATGTGCCTTTGTGAGTGTGAATCTGGACTTTCTATAGCTCTGTGTGTTGTGTGTTTGTGTGTCTGTGTCTCTTGTGTTTGCTTGTTTACTTCTGTATGCCTTTGTGTGTGTGCGTGAATCTGTGGACGCTGTATAGCTCTGTGTTGTGTCTCTCTGTGTTTGTGGGTCTGTGTCTCTTGTGTTTGCCTGTGTACTTGTATGTGCCTTTGTGTGTGTGCGTATGTGTGTATGTGTGTGTCTGCCTGTGTTCCCACCACCACCACACTGGGGAAGGGAAGGCAATCCGCTGACACTCAAAAACAGTTACTCAAGACTCCTCCACGAACTCACCCATGGATTTACACGTGCTCACATTGCTACGTACACACCCTGAAATGCTCATAAGTACACAAATGTATCCACACCAATCCAGCCACTCATTCAACAAACATTTATGGAGCACCTACTGTGTACCGGGCCACATTGGGCCCCAGGGAGGGGGACGGGGTGAGAATACAGCAGGGCTGAAACCCCAAACCCCTGAGTCAACACTCAGCGAACAGGAGACACAGGACCGTGTGAAGGATACTGTGATGAGGCGAACCAAAGAGAGAAAGTAAAACAGGGAGGAGGCTGGCTGTGGAGGTGAAAGTCACTCAGTCATGTCTGACTCTTTGCGACCCCATGGACTATACAGTCCATGGGATTCTCCAGGCCAGAATATTGGAGTGAGTAGCCTTTTCCTTCTCCAGGGGTTCTTCCCAACGCAGGGATCGAATCCAGGTTTCCCGCATAGCAGGCAGATTACTTACCAGCTGAGCCACCAGGGAATGTCAGTTTTCGACAAGGTGCTTGGGGAGGGACAGAGTGGCTGGAAGGTGGGGTCTGAGCAAAGAGTGTGAAGGAGGGCGATGTCTGTGGGAATGCTTTTCCAAGCGGAGGGAATGGAAGTGCAAAGTTCCCGAGGTGGAAATATGTTTGGTACCTTCTAGAAACACCAGGAGGCTGGGCGGTGGGGGGAGCTAGAGCAACTGAGTTTGGGGGAGAGAAGTTGGTCGCAACCGAGCAAGTAAACGAACAAACACTATGTTTACACAACCCCCTGAAGGCCTGCTTCTTAAGTGTGTGTTTAATAGGTGTGTACACCTCTACGGGGGTCTGTGTGGCTCAGTGTGATTGTGTCTGTGCTTGTGTGTGTATGTCTGTGTGTTTGCCTGTGTCTAGGTATGAGTATGTATACTTCTGTATGTAAGTGTGACATTTGTGTGTATAACTATATGTTGGTGCATATGTTTGTGGTGTCTGTGAGTGTGTGTCTCTGTGTGTGTACTTGTACATGTGTCTATCTGGGTGGGGGTTAGGTCTGTGTGGGGGTGGTGTTAGCTGGCCTGTCTTTGGGGGTGAAGGTCTGCATTCCCTATACATCACCTCCCTTTTTGACACTCCCTTCAAGCAGGCACCACTGGGGCTGGACTGATCCTGGCCAGGCATGCCCAGCCTGGCCCCAATCCCCTCCTTCCCCTCTCTGACCGGGACCCCCTCACGTGACTCCCCAGGCCTGAACAAGACTGCTTCTTTCTCCTGTGAAGCCCACAATGCCAAGGGGATCACCACATCCCGCACAGCCACCATCACAGGTGACAGGAGAGGGAGCTGGGGAGCTGGGTGTCAGAGGGTATGGGCTTGGGGTCAGAGGTCAGAGCTGGGGTAGGGAGCCGGGTGAGGAGTTTCAGGCACAGGATCAGTCCCTCCCCTCATCTGTCCACAGTGATCCCTCAGCGGCCCCATGACCTCCGCTTGGTTTCCACCCAGCCGACGGAACTGGAGGTGGCTTGGACCCCAGGCCTGAGCGGCATCTACCCCCTCACCCACTGCATTCTGCAGGTAGGTGAGATCGCGGCCTTTGCTCGCCTCCATCTCAGCCCTCCTTCCACCCAGAGCCGCCAGCCCTCATCCTCTCCCTGGGAAACCAGCCTTTCCCAGCCATTAGTTTGAGAGGCAGTAGAACCTTGGGATAAGCCAGATGTCCTGGGTTTAAATCCTAAAGCTGCTGGCTGCATGAGCTTGGACGGGTGACTCAGCATCCCTGGGTCTCAGTTCTCTCATCTGTAAAATGGGCGTAACGGTAGTCCCAACCTGGTGGACTGGCAGTAGGAATTCAGTGAGTGACTGCATTTAACAAACTTAAAATAGTATCTGGAACTTGGAAAGCATGCAATAAACTGTTGGCTGCTTTTGGAAATTCCCTAGCCATCCAGTGGTTAGGACTCCATGCTTTTGCTGCCAGGGGCATGGGTTCAGTCCCTGGTTGGGGAACTAAGATCCTGCAAGTCGAGCAGTGTGGCAAAAGACAAACAAAAAGCTATTGGCCATTTTCAGTTTTTTAGTGTTGGTGATATTGATTCTAGCCAGAATAGAAACCCTGAAACAGCAGGGACCAGAGCCATCTTTCACCACTGGGTGCTCAGCCCTTGGGCTTCTCCCATCCCATCTCTGACCGCTCTGGCCTGTCACTGCCTGGGGGTGGGTCTATCTCTCCACTGGACTGTGAGCTCTGGGATGGGCAGGGCTGAGCTGGCTCAACCACCACTGCTGCTGCTAAGTCACTTCAGTCGTGTTCGACTCTATGCGACCCCACAGACGGCAGCCCACCAGGCTCCGCTGTCCCTGGGATTCTCCAGGCAAGAACACTGGAGTGGGTTGTCATTTCCTTCTCCAATGCGCGAAAGTGAAAAGTGAAAGTGAAGTCGTGTCCGGCTCTTAGCGACCCCATGGACTGCAGCCTACCAGGCTCCTCCATCCATGGATTTTCCAGGCAAGAGTACCAGAGTGGGGTGCCATTGCCTTCTCCGAACCACCACTGGGTCCCCATTATTTTATTTCTTTATGTTTAAAAATTATTATTATTTTTATTTTTTGGCTGCTGCGCAGCATGTGGAAGCTTAGTTCCCTGACCCGGGATGGAACCTTAGTTCCCCTTCCTGCAGTGGAAGCGTGGAGTCTTAACCAGTGGACCACCAGGGAAATCTCTGGGTTCCCATTACTGCCCAGTGCAGGGCCAGACACTGAGTAGGAAATGTTTACTAGAAGAATACCTGATAATTGAGGTGAGCTGGACCCAGCCTTCTGCACTGAAGCTGCTCCTGCTCTAGAATAAGAAAAACAACCAACAAGCCAAATACAAGATCTGGTTCTGGCCTGAAGTTGTCTGAGATTTGAGAGTTTAAGTGAGGATGAGACAATGCCCGTGATGGGAAATGACAATATTGAATAGTGACCAGCTTTCTTTTTTTTTTTTTTCCAATCATGCCACATGGCTTTTGGAATCTCAGTTCCCTGACCAGGGACTGAACCTGGGCCACGGCAATGAAAGCCAGGATCCTAACTATTAGGTCACCAGGAAACTCCCAATGACCAACTTTTATTGCATGTCCACCATGTGCTTAGGTTTCCCTGGTGGCTCAGTGGTAAAGGATCGGCCTGCCAATGCAGGAGACACAGGTTCAATCCCTGGGCCTGGAAGATCCCCTGGAGAAGGAAATGGCAACCCACTCTGGTATTCTTGCCTGGGAAATCCCATGGACAGAGGAGCCTGGCGGGCTACAGTCCATGGGGTCACAAAGAGTCAGATGCACCTAAAGAAGAAAAACAGTAACACAACCACCATGTGCTGGGCCTTGTGTTACAGCTTAACGCATACTTGTCTGAGTGTTTTGTGAAGTAGAGTCTATGGATACACTCACTTTCCAGATGGAGAAACTCAGGCTTAGGGACTTCCCTGGTGGTCCAGTGGTTAAGACTCGCTCTTCCACCACATGGGGGGTGGATTTGATCCCTGGTCAGGGAACTAAGATCCCACATGCCATATGGTGCAGCCAAAAAATTCAAAAATGAACCAAGTTTCAGAGTAGTTAAGCAACTTGCCCAAGGACAAAGCCAGGAAGTGACAGAGGTGGGATCCAAACCCTTGTCTTACCAAACCCAAAGGGCACTTCTGAAAAGCCATTTAGAGCCAGTGCTTGATTAAACAGGTGCTACCTTTCTTATAAGACCCTGGCCCTGGGGACAACCTCACATTCACTTGATATTTTAACCCCAGAAAGTAATGACTGTTCATCTTCCCATTTTCAAGATAAGAAATTGAGACCCAGAGAGGGGAAGTGACCTGCCTTCCTCAGTGGCTAAAAAGGCTAAAACTGATTCAGTCCCAGAAGCTGGGCTGATTTGGGAAGACCTCAAATGCCAGATCAGACACCAGCTGTACCCCCAACCCACATCCATCCAGTGTCCCCCAAGAAAAGCAGAAGTGTGCCCTCTTCCCTTTCCAGGTCTCACTTCCTGCTGTGCATGAGCTCAGGGTTCAAGTTGGAGGGTCACAGCCGTGCGAGGGAAAAGAGAAGTGGGGGTGGGCAGGGGGAGGCTGACAGTCTGCGCCCATGTCCCCTTTGTCCTGGCCGAGGTTCCCCTTCTGGTCAGTCAATGTGGGTCAGAGAGCAGGCAAGGAGACCACCTCCCCCACTCCTGCTATCTCCTCCCCAGGCCTTGCTGTGGTTTCCCCACTCAGGGACTGTATGGCCTTGAGCAAGCTGCTGGATCTCTCTGGGCCTCTGTTTCCGCATCTGTAAAATGGGAGTAAAAAAAGGAATTGACCCCCTTGGGTGCTCATTCTGGACTAATGTGCTTGGCAGGGTGTTTGGGACACAGCTGGCACTCAAAATAAGTTAGCTGTGGACAGGCTAGGCAAGCCCGTTCATGGCATTATGTCAGTAAACCTCTCACCTTGACAGGTAGAGACACTCGGAGGCCCATTTTCCAGAGGCAGGAACTGAGACCCGGGGAGGTAGAAATACTCACTCTAAATCACATAGCAGGGACTTCCCTGGTGGTTCAGTGGTTAAGACTTTATGCTTCCACTACAGGGGCCAAGGGTTTGATCCTTAGTCGGGGAACTAAGATCCCATAAGCCACCACGTGGCATGGCCAAAAAAAAAAAAAATCAGACAGCAAATAATATCCAAGCCAAGATTTGGACCCGATGGAGTTTGGTTGTGAGCAGTAACTTTTCCCAGTGTGTGTCGTGGTTATGTTGCCTGGATGCTCCCCAGGGTGAAGGCAGCACCCTTGGGGCTGTGACGAGTTTGTGGTTCTGTGGGGAAGGGCTGTACGGACGTCCTCCCCAGCTGTGGTCCCTCCCATCCTGATCTCACCAGGCCTGGGGACCAGGTGGGTGGAGAAGCCTTTGCCGCTGTGCAGGATGTGCCGGCTTTGACACTGGTGGCCATACAATCTCACACACACAAAATAACAATGACAAACACTCAATCTGCACAGACACGGTTTTTTTGGTTTCTTTTTGCTTTTTCAAATATTTATTTTCGGCTGTGCTGGGTCCTTGTTGCTGTGCACGGGCTTCCTCGGGGGCTACACTCGAGTTGCAGTGTGTGGGCTTCTCATCGTGGTGGCTTCTCTTGCTGTGGAGCGTGGGCTCTAGGGCACGCGAGTTTCAGTAGCTACAACTCAGGGGCTGCACAGTGCAGGCGCAACAGTTGTGGTGCACATCCCTGTGGCATGTGGGATATTCCCAGACCCAGGATTGAACCCATGTCCCCTTCATCACAAGGTAGATTCTTAACCACTGGACCACCAGAGAAGCCCTGCACAGACACTTTCCTACATACTTACAGGGTATCACTTCAGTTAATCCTGTGAAGAAGGGAAACACTGTTGTTATCCCATTTTTCAGATGAAGAAACTGAGGCACAGGACTAGGGAGTAGGAGAGGCTGGATTTGAATCCCAGATCCAGTATCTGTGCTCTTCAGCACTAAGATGCATTGCATCTCAGGACAGAAGAGTATTATTACCATTATTGATGTTCTTAAAAGGACATTCTTATTGTCAGTAGGGCAAAAGTTTTGAAGATAGGATGGGTTCAGATCCCAGCTTCATCAGTGACAAGCTAGTGTCCTCAGATCAGTGATTCCATCTCTCCAAGCCTCAGTGCCTTCATCTGTATAATAAGCATAAACACAGCACATACTTATAATGCACAGCTAAAGTGAGGGTCATATGAGTTTAGGTTTGTAAAAGACTTTGCTTTAAAAAAGAAAATTATTTCTCTGGCTGCATTGGGTCTTAGTTGCAGCATGTGGGATCTAGTTCCCTGACCAGGGATCGAACCTGGGCCCCCTGCATTGGGAGCACAGAGTCTTAGCCACTGGAGCACCTTGGAAGTCCTTTTCTATTTTTTTAAATTAAAATATATAATGTTCATAATCTTTGGTGTACACCTAGATTGTTTAACCAATGTGACCACCCTCTGAATCAAGATACAGACACTTTCCAGCTGTTGAAGGTTCCCTCACTCCCCAGAGATGCCCACTCTTCTGACTTATTTTTTAGCTATGGGAGGCTTGCGAGATCTTAGTTCCCCAACCAGAGATTGAACCTGGGCCCTCGGCAGTGAAAGCACGGAGTCGTAACCACTGGACCACCAGGGAGTTCCCTCCTCTGACTTCTATTGTGGGACATTGCTTTTGCTTGTGGTTGAATGTCATTATTATTGATGCTGATCACCTGCCATGCACCGTCCAGCTATCCTACACTTAATTTTTTTGTATGGCCATGCCACATGGCATTCAAGATCTTAGCTCCCTGACCAGGGATCGAACCTGTGCCTGCAGTGGAAGCATAAAGTCCTAACCACTGGACTACCAGGAAGTCCCTTACATTGAACCTTTAAGCAGCCCTGGAAGGCATTTGCTCCTCTAAGCCCCCATTTTCCAGATGAGGAAACTGAGGCTCAGAGAGAGAAAGTCTTGTTCAAAGTGTCTTTCGCAACTGATGGCAGAGCCACGTTGTGGAGCTGGGTGGCCTCCTCGCTTTGGAAACCCAGGTGCCCGTGTTGCACAAACATGGAATCGTCACACACACACACATCCTTGCGAAGTTGTGTCATCACACCAGGGTCACTACCATCGAGAGTTGTGTGACCGCCTTGAGTGTGGCCACCCTGACCTCACACCCCCTCCCTCTTCCCAGGCTGTGCTGTCAGACGACAGGGTGGGCGCCTGGCTGGGAGAGCCAGACCCTCCAGAGGAGCCCCTCACCTTCCAAGCGTCCGTTCCCCCTCATCGACTGCGGCTGGGCAGCCTCCATCCTCACACCCCATACCACCTCCGGCTGGCCTGTGTCAGTAGCCAGGGCCCCTCACCCTGGACCCACTGGCTTCCTGTGGAGACACCAGAAGGAGGTAAGAAGGGGCTGGTGGCAGGGAGACATCGTTCACTGCCCTGCTGACCCTTGCGTACATCAGCATGACCGCCAGCATCCCCTCTCACCTGTATACCCTACGTGGCTTCGCTCTCCTTTCTGTCCCATCCCCAACTGGCATCTCTCCTGGAGCTCATCTCTGTGCTCCTGCTCATGGGAGACCCGCGCCAGCTGCCCGCATGCTTGTCCTTTGCACCCTGCCCCTACTCCTTGGGAAGAGGGGAGGGGGTCAGGAAGAGGTGGGGGTGCCAGCTTCCCCTTTTCCCTGTCCTCCAGTGCCCCTGGGTCCTCCTGAGAATGTTAGCGCCATGCGGAATGGGAGCCAAGCCCTTGTGCATTGGCAGGAGCCAAGGGCGCCGCTGCAGGGCACCCTGTTAGGGTACCGACTGGCCTATCGAGGTCAGGATACGCCCGAGGTGGGTGCTGCTGGCTGGGCTGGGGCGGAGTGGCTGTAGAGGAAGGGACTGGGGGGGAGAAGATGACAAGGCAGACAAGGACGGTTGGGCAGGTTGTGTAGAATGCGATCACCCTGTGCTGCAGAGCACGTTCTGGGGCGGTTAAAGGGGACCACGAAAGGGTTGCGTGTGTGCATGCTCAGTCGCTCAGTCATATCTGACTCTTTGAGACCCCGTGGACGGTAGCCAGGGACCCGCCAGGCGCCCTGTCCATGGGATTCTCCAGACAAAAATACTGGGGTGGGTTGTCATTTCCTTCTCCAGGGGATCTCCCCAACCCAGGGATCAAACCTGCGTCTCCTGCATTGGCAGGTGATTCTTTACCACTGAGCTACCTGGGAAGCCCCCAGGAGAGAGTTAGGGGATGGCTATTTATGAATCTGTGAACTGTGGTGTTGGAGAAGACTCTTGAGAGTTCCTTGGACTGCAGGGAGATCAAACCAGTCAATCCTAAAGGAAATCAACCCTGAATATTCATTGGAAGGACTGATGCTGAAGCTGAAGCTCCAATACTTTGGCCACCTGATGCAAAGAGCTGACTCATTAGAAAAGACCCTGATGCTGGGAAAGATGAAAGGCATGAGGAGAAGGGGATGACAGAGGATGAGATGGTTGGACGGCATCACCAACTCAATGGACATGAGTTTGAGCAAGCTACAGGAGATAGTGAAGGATATGGAAGCCTGGCGTGCGGCAGTCCATGGGATCGCAAAGAGTTGGACACAACTGAGCAACTGAACAACAACAATTTATGAATTATGTACAAAACGTTTCAGTAGACATATTTACTAGGACAATTTTACAGCAGAGAGTTGGATAGCACATTGAGGAAGGGGTGTCTCTTTCTAATTAACATGAAGGTACTATCTAAGCAAGCAGCACCCTGGGATGGAGAGATAGATGGGAGAAAGAGTGAAGAATTAGAAGGTAATGGAGGGGTGAGGGGGCAAAGATGAGAATTCAGTCCTTTCAACAATGGTACTGTGTTCCACGCCTCCTTGTGCTAGGACCTGAGGATGTGTATGGCAGTGAAGAAGACAAAGTCCTGGACCCAGTGAAGCTGATATTTTAACGAGTGTAGGGATAGAGAACAGAAAGGAGAGGACAGGATGGGGGATGAGAGACGAAGGATAGGAAGAGGTAGGGGATGAGGGGCTGGAGATGAGGAGTGGGCTTTGAGAAAGATGGGGAGTGGAGGCTGAGGGTGAGGGCTTAAGCGCTGGGGCTGGAGCTCTACTCTCATGCCTTATTTGCATGTCCTAGGTGCTGATGGACGTAGGGTTAAAGCGAGAGGTGACCCTGGAACTGCGAGGGGAGGGGTCTGTGCCCAACCTGACGGTGTGCGTGGCAGCCTACACCGCCGCTGGGGATGGACCCTGGAGCCTCCCTGTGTCCCTGGAGCCCTGGCGCCCAGGTAGCTGCAAAGCCGTGCTCAGCCTTCCTCAGCCTACCCACACGGGCCACGTCTATCCCAGATGCCCGTGACTTGCTCCTTGTACCTTTTGGCGTTACCCCAGAGTAGGCTCCATTCCTACCTGGAAGCTTCCTGAGAGCCTCACTCCCTCTCTCCCGTGTCTTACCAGTCTCTCTGAGCATGTCCTCCCTCCGTCCTTTCTCCTCGCAGGACAAGGACAGCCAATCCACCAGCTGGGTAAGGGCTTTCACACCCCCTCTCCTGCTCTCCCTTGCCCCAAGGCCCAGTGAGGGCCCCATCGCTGCACATTCTCTTTACACATCCCTTTCGTGTTCCTCAAACTCATCACTCTCACCCTCTGCTTCTTGGTTTTGTGTGGTCCTTGATGGAAGTGCCTGGAGTGGCCCAGAACACTGTGGGTACTTGGTGAATGGTGGATGGATAGGTGGATGGATGGACTGACGAATGAATGGATGTGTAGATGGACCAATGAATGAATGCGTGGCTGAGTGGTGGACAGATGAATGAATGGGTGGGTGGCGGACGGATGAATGAATGCGTGGGTGATGGATGGATGAATGAATGGGTAGATGAATGAATGGGTAGATGAGTGGATGAATGAATAAATAGGCCGGTGGGTAGATGAATAGATAGGTAGAGGGACAGAGAGATGAGTTATCCCCCTCATATTCATCTTCCTCAAATATTTCTCCAAGTATTCCTCCTACACCCATTGTACCCTCCTGGCACTATTACACCCCACCTCTTCTAACTCAACCCACTATCCTTAAATATTCCTTATGTGTTTTCTTGCATTTCTTTGCATACCCTTTCCACACTAACCCCACCCTCCTTTCACATCCATCCCATTATAACCCCTCATTCTTCTCACGGGCGTCCCAAACCCAATGCACACTCAACACTTCTCATTCACAAACTAATACTTTTTGCACACTCACCATGCATCCCACATTGCAGGCACTGAAAGACTTTCAATCCACACGATCTCACATTCTGCAGCTCTGCTTGCACACTCACTAGACACTCCTTACACAATATTCCCTCACCTCTAGCTAATCCTAACCCATGCCCACTTTCTGCACATACCACACCAAACTCTTGGTACACTCATCCTCCACTCCTTACACACTCACTCCCACTTTTTTGCATATCCTTTTCATTCATCTCATGCTCATCTTCCCCTCCCATGTCCTTTGCACACTCATTGCACACTCCTGTCACACCAGTTACATCCTTACAAATCACTGCCCCTACCTTGTATCTAAAACTCCTTGAATCCTCCTTGAATCCTCACATACTCCCAATTTCTCAAATACTCATCTGGCACTGTTTACACACTCCTTTGCACACCATGCCCCTTTGCACATTTATTTCTCTCATCCCTTGCTTTATGAAAGCCCTTCCAGGGAATTCCCTGGCAGTCCAGTGGTAAGGAGTCAGTGCTTTCACTGCTGAGGGCATGGGTTTGACCCCTAGTCAGGGAACTAAAATTCCATAAGCTTCAAGGAGTAGCAAAAAAAAACACAACACCACGCTTTCATAGTCATCATACACTCCTCAAAAATGTCCCTTGGGCATTGGTCCCTGGAGCCTCCAACTCCTTGCATATCCATTGCACGTGCTTTGTACACACTACACACATTCTCTCCCTGCTCAACAGTTTTCCACGCCCAAGTGCCCCCTCCTTGCATAATCATCACATATATCACACACAGGTACCGACTTGAGATTTACCTACAGCCCTCCCACGCTCCTCCAGCCCTCCTTCCATTCTCACAGCCTATCCCACACAATCTCTCGCTCTCATCCCACACTCCTTCCACACTCATTGCACACTCCCCAAGTATCCATCCCACTTTGCACTCACCACACTCATCCTAGGAGTTTCACACTCCTCCTTAAAAAAAAAAATTATTTATTTGGCTGCGTCAGGTCTTAGTTGCGTCATGCAGGGTCTTTCCGTGTGGCTCGTGGATTCTCTAGTTGCAACACGGGCTCCAGAGCACCTAGGCTCAGCAGTTGTGGCATGGGGCTTAGTTGCTCCTAGGCATGTGGGATCTTAGTTTCCTATGCCCTCGTGTGTGCTCACTCGTGTCAGTCATGTCAAACTCTTTACGACACTATGGACCATAGCCCACCAGAACCCTCTGTCCATGGGATTCTTCCGGCAAGAATACTGGAGTGAGTTGCCATGCCCTCCTCCAGGAATCTTCCTGACCCCAGAGATCCAACCCGCGTCTCCTTCACCTCCTGCATTGCAGGCGGACTCTTTTTACCACTGAGCTACCAGAAAAGCCCCTTAGTTCCCCTATCAGGGATCAAACCCGAATCCCCTGCATTGCAAGGTGGATTCTTAACCACTGGACCACCAGGGACATCCCCTCACACTCCTCCTCCAACGTCCACTCCTTTCGTATCCATTGCATGCCCCGTCCAGCCCTGTCCATCACCCAATGTACCTACACCTGCCTCCCTTAAACACCACCCCCCTGGGGACCCAAGGAACCAAGACCTCCACCATGACCTGTCCCGCGTGCCCCCTGACAGTGAGTGAACCCCCCGCCCCCGCCTTCTCGTGGCCCTGGTGGTATGTACTGCTGGGAGCAGTGGTGGCCGCCGCCTGTGCCCTCATCCTGGCCCTGTTCCTCTTCCACCGGCGGAAGAAGGAGACCCGTTATGGGTAAGTTGGGACCACGCGGGTCGGGAGGCTGGCCTGGACTGGGGTAGAGAGGCTGGAGGTGGGGAGCCCGTGAGGAGGCTGGCACAGGAGGAGAGAGTACCAAGAATCAGAATGAGGACAAGCGTCTGGGGAGTGAATGGAAGGCAGAAGGCAGCAGCCCAAGAGGCTCTCAGCAGACATTGGAGGAGAGGGCTGGCGGGTCTGGGGGTTGGGATGGCGCTTGCTTCCACTGCTGGTGAAAGTGGAGGGGGTTCCACGTCACTCTACCCTGCCCTCATCTCCTCTCTGTTCCCCCCTAGAGAGGTGTTTGAACCAACTGTGGAGAGGGGTGAGCTGGTGGTCAGGTACCGTGTTCGCAAGTCCTACAGTCGGAGGACCACTGAAGCCACCTGTAAGTGAGCCCCATGCCTCCCTGCCTGGGTTTGGGATAAGAAGTATCGAGTGTTGGGCCTGCTGGGCTTCGGCAGATGTGTGAACCAAAAGTTTCTGAAGGCCTTGGAATATTAGCACCACAGACCCTAAGAACAACAGAACTGTGGGACCACACACGACTTTAGAATAATTGACTCTTAGACACAATAAATTTTAGAAAGGCCAAGCTCTGAGTCATAGGCTCTTAGAACCACGTAATGATGATGACGATGGCAATGAAGAAAATGCCCATGATGAGGTGCTTACAATGCTGAGGATAACAGCCAACCCTAGCACTTCCTCTGTGACTATTGCTGTTCCTTTTTAAAAATTAAGTATTTATTTATTTATTGGCTATGCTGGGTCTTCATTGCTGCTCACGGGCTTTCTCTAGTTGCGGTGAGTGCAGGCTACTCTCCAGGTGTGGACTGAGGGCTTCTCCTTGCAGTGGCTTCTCTTGTTGCGGAGCACAGGCTCTGGGGAGCACAGGCTTCAGTAGTGGCGGCACATGGCCTTAGCTGCCCTGAGGCATGTGAGATCTTCCTGAAGCAGGGGTCGAACCTGCGTCCCCTGAAGTGGAAGGTGAATTCTTAACCATTGGGCCACCAGGGAAGTCCCACAGGTGCTGTTCTAAGCTTCAACACATGTCACTTAATTCAATCCCCATGACAACCCAGTAAGGTAGGCACGTTATCCTCCCCACTACCAGTGGGGAGGCTGTGGCACAGAGGGGCTAAGTAACTTACTGGAGGCCACACAGTTTGTAAGCTGGAGAGCTGGGGTTCACACCCAGGCGGTTCCACTCTCAAGTTCATCCTCTGAACTGCCTCTTGGAAGTAGAGAATGTGTGAGAGGATGTGCAATTATAATTGGCCTAAAAAATTATAATCCAGTGCTATAGACTCTTAAGGCTCCCCTGGTGGCTCAGATGGTAAAGAAGCTACCTGCAATGCAGGAGACCCGGGTTCAATCCCTGGGTCAGGAAGATCCCCTGGAGAAGGAATGGCAACCCACTCCAGTACTTTTGCCGGGAGAATCCCATGGGCAGAGGAGCCTGGAGGGTTACAGGCCATAGCGTCGTAAAGAGTCAGACATGATTGAGCAACTAACACTTGATAGACTCTTAGGATCTTAAAAATCATAGAATCTTAGCACTATAATAGACCCTGTATTAGAGGATTGTAACATTTATGGAGGGTCCCAGCTAAGAAGGGACTTTAGCAGCCACTTAGTCAAATTTCTTCTTCTCTCCAGTTGGGAAAACAGATCCAGAAAAAAAAAAAGGGGGGACAGAGTTAGGCCTCTTTTGGAGTTAGCACCCAAGGAGAAGACTGCCAGGGGCCCCAGGGAGATACCCGAAGGGCTGGGAAAGACATTTATTGCAAAGGAGAAAGAAGAGGAAGTGAAGAGGTCACAGCAATCTAATGGGAATAACATGCAGCAGTTCTCCAAGTGTGATCCAAGTCCCCGGGGATCCCCAAGACCTTTGCAGGGGGTCCATGAGGTCAAAACTATTTTCAAAATAATACCAAGACGTCATTTGCCCTTTCACACCCTCCTTCTCTTGCAAGTGCTCCGCAGAGTTTTCCAAAGGCTTCCAAATATGTGATGATGTCATCCTTCTGTTGACTGATGTGCTTGTATATTCTTGTGTTTTGAAAATTTGTCTGGGGAACTTCCCTGGCGATCCAGTGGTGAAGACCCTGAGATTCCACTGCAGGGGGCTCAGGTTCAATTCCTGGTTGGGGAATCATTAATAAGATCCATTGTGGTACAGCCAAAAATGAAAAAAGAAAATCATATCAGTTTTCATCGTGAACACAGTAAATATTGCTGTGTAGACAACCCACATAAAAGAAAGCTTTTTTCAAGTCTCAATAATTTTAAGAATGTAAAAGGATCCTGGGGCCAATAAGTTGGAGAACAATCGCTACACAGCAGTGAAAATGAATAAACCCAACTACACACAGCAACTGGGCTTCCCTGGTGGCTCAGTGGTACAGAACCCGCCTGGCAATGCAGGAGACATGAGTTCCATCCCTGGGTCAGAAAGATCCCCTGGAGGAGGAAATGGCAACCCACTCTAGTATTCTTGCCTGGGAAATCCCATGGACAGAGGAGCCTGGCAGCCTACAGTCCAGGGGTCGCAAAGAGTTGGACGCCACTTAACAACTAAACAACAACAACACACAACAACTGCATTACAACTATTTCAGAGATATCGTGTTAAGTGAAAGAAGCCGGACACTAAAGAGAACACAGTATGTGATTCCATGTTTATAACATCCCCAAACAGAAAAGACTAATCTGGGGTAAGAAAAGTCAGGAAAGTGGCCACCCCTGAAAGGACAGGTCATAGTCTATTCTTGACGTGGGTGTTAGTGACACACAATGTTGTGTTTGGTTCATGAAAATCCATTGAGCTGCTCACTTATGATTTTTGGAGGTTATACTTTAATGAAAAGTTAAGAAAAATTTTGAACAACTGGTACGGCAGGATGTTAACCAATCAAGATGCCACTACTGCAAGATTATGTGCCAGGCTCTAACCCGTTAGTTACTGCTCTGGGGGAAGATATGGGGGGGGGGTCTAAAGGAAAAGTGGGAATTGGGAGGGCTCAGCTAATCCTGAATGAATGCAGAATTATTTCAGTATTTTAACAATGGGTATATAGGCATGGGGCTTCCGTGGCAGCTCATGGTAAAGAACCCACCTGCCAATGCAGGAGATGCGGGTTGGATCCCTGGGTTGGGAAGATCCCCTGGAGAAGGAAGTGACAATCCACTCCAGTATTCTGGCCTGGAGAATCCCATGGACAGAGGAGTCTGGCAGGGTACAGTCCTTGGGATTGCAAAGAGTTGGATACAACTTTAGTGACTAAACAATGATAAACAACAATACACAGGCATACCTGGGAGACACTGCACATTAGATTGCAGACCAACACGATAAAGTGTATAATGCAATAAAGTGAGTCACATGCATTTTGGGGTTTCTCAGTGCATATAAAAGTTATGTTTAGGACTTCCCTGGCAGTCCAGTGGTTAAGACTCCATGCTTCCTCTGCAGGGGCCCAGGTTCCATCTAAGATCCCACATGCTATGCAGTGGGGTCAAAATAAACAGAAACATAAAAACAAACAAAAAAGTTGTGTTTACACTGCACTGTGGTGTACTAAGTATGCAACAGCATTACATCTTTAAAAACAATTTAGATACCTTAATTTTTTCTATTTTTTTAAAATTTGGCCACATCATGGCAAGTGGGATCTTCAAACCCTTGCCCCTTGCAGTAGGAGTTCGGAGGCTTAACCACTGAACTACTGGGGAAAGTCCCTACATACCTTAATCTTAAATTGCTTTATTGCTTAAAAAAATGCCAACCACCATCTGAGCCTTCAGGGAATTATAGCACTAACATCAAAGATCACAGATCATCATAACAAATACAATAATAATGAAAAGGTTTGAAATATCGCAAGAATTACCAAAATATAACACAAGAGACACAAAGCAAATTGGAAAAATGGTAGCGATAGATTTGCTTGACACAAGATTGCCACAGACCTTCAATATGTAAAGAACACAATATCTGCGAAGTGCGGTAAAATGAGGCACGCCTGTATCCTTATTGGAGGCGCTGCCTGGATGTCAGCTCTGCTCCACGGCTCTGTCTGGCCCCACCCCCCATGCAGTGAACAGCCTGGGCATCAGCGAAGAGCTGAAGGAGAAACTGCGGGACGTGATGGTGGACCGGCATAAGGTGGCTCTGGGGAAGACCCTGGGAGAGGGTGAGTGCCCCCCACCTCACACACACACACACACACACACACATATCTCCCTGAGCCATGCAGTCCTTCATCTCCCCACCCCTACCCAACCACAGGAAATGCAGTTCCTACAGCATACCCCCTGAAGTCAACAGGGGGTGCCCCCCCATGCATGTCAAAGTCTCTCTCTGGTCCCCCACAGGAGAGTTCGGAGCTGTGATGGAGGGTCAGCTCAACCAGGACGACTCCGTCCTCAAGGTGGCTGTGAAGACCATGAAGAGTGAGTATGTACATACATGTGCACACATGGGGATCCCCCGTCCCTTAACCTCTGGCCCCTCCCCTGTGCCCCTAAGGAGGTAGAAGAACAGGAAAGGTGACAGCAATTTAGCCCAACCCTAGAACTTCAGTGGTTCCACACGAGAAATTAAGTCCCTGCCAGGTCCTTCAACAGAAGGAACTCAATACGGGGAGATTACTACAAAGGTGTAGGGAAAACGGAAGGAACAGCAAGGTGCAGTTAAGACAACCTAGAGATTAGCAGCAGCCAAGTGTGTCACTTCCACCTCCCAGGCCGGAAGGGGCGGAGTTACCAGAGCTCACAGCCAGGGCCCGCTGATGGGATTGAGGCATCACAGAGTTAGGGGCTACCTTGTGGGAGCTTGAAACACAAAAGGAGACACAGCCACCACCAAGGCAATACTGGAAGCAGAAAGAGAGAGGGTGAAATGCCCTGATTTCTCTTCTCCTCTCGCCCACCTGCCAGTCTACCATCAGCGCTTCCCATTGGCGGATTCCAACAGGAAACAGCAGGAAAGGGAACCTGGGCAATGTAGTTTTCCGGGGCCAGCCCCATGTGATACAGAGCAAGCATGAGATGGTCCAGAATGAGGCACACCTGGCTTCATCATTTACTAGCTGTATGCTTTCCTGGTGGCTCAGATGATAAAGAACCCGCCTGCAATGCAGGAGACCCAGGTTCAATCCCTGGGTTGAGAAGATCCCCTGGAGCAGGGAATGGCAACCCACTCCAGTATTCTTGCCTGGAGAATCCCATGGACAGAGGAGCGAGGTGGACTACAGTCCATGGGGTCGCAAAGAGTCGAATACGACTGAGTGACTAACACTTTCACTATGATCTCAGGTAAGTGACTACCCCTCTCTGAGCCTACCATTCCTCACCCGGAAAAAAGTATCATAGTGTCCCTACCTACTAGGGTATTATGTCAAAGCACTTAATGCTGGGCTTGGCACATAGTACACACAGTTAATGTGGACTAAAACCATGTTATCTACATCAGCAGAGAGGGTGAGAGTCAGTCCAGTCCAAGCTCATGCAGCACAGAAAGGTCAGGGTCAAGCTTTTCCACATAGGGATAAAGCTTAGAGGGTCATGCTGGAGGGAGGAATGATCGTTTCAGAATCACAAGGGGTAAAAAACTTGGGTTATGGAGTCATCACCCATTCATTCATTCATTCATTCTTGACTGCCTTCTGAATACTCGGTTATGTTCCTGACCTGGGTTTGAATCCCAGCTGTGTGACGCTGGGCAAGTCACTTTGCTTCTCTGAGCCAGTGTCCTGAGTTGTAAAACAGGGACAATCATCTGCATTCTAGGGCTGTTGGGAGTGTGCTAGGAAGCAGCCTAGCACAGAGCCCACACATGGACTCCTGAGCCACACTGCCTGGGTTTGAACTCTGCCTATTCCTCTTGCAAGCTGTGGCACGTTTCTTAAACATTCTGTGCCTTGTCTCTCCATCCTTCTTGTTGTTCAGTCGCTAAATTGTGTCAGACTCTTTGTGACCTCGTGAACTGCAGCACACCAGGCTTCCCTGTCCTTCATTATCTCTCTGAGTTTGCTCAAACTCATGTCGAGTCAGTGATGCCATTCAACCATCTCATCCTTCTGTAGCCCCCTTCTCCATCTTTAAAATGGGGAAATAGAAGCTCCTCAGAGGGTTAAATGGGTTAATATGTCAAGCACTGAGTACAGCCCCTGGTACTTACTAGTCATGCTTGATGAAGAAGGAGAAGATGATGATGGTAATAAGGAGGAGGAGGAAAAGAGTCCTCCCTCTGCCTCCTCCACCTTCCTCTCTCCTCCCAGTTGCCATCTGCACAAGGTCGGAGCTGGAGGATTTCCTGAGTGAAGCTGTCTGCATGAAGGAATTCGACCACCCCAACGTCATGAGGCTCATTGGTGAGGGAGGGGCAGATTTAGTGGGCCAGCAGGCCCCATGCAGGCTACGCCAGAGGAAAGAACCCTCCCTCAGGCACTGGGAAGATCAAACCTCCAGGCTTCCTCCCCCCCACCCCAGAGTGAGCAGGCTCCCCCCTTCCTCTCTCCCTCAGCTCGGAATGTGACCTCTGACCTTTCCCAGAAATAGCTGAGGTCCCCAGGAGGGCTGGAGAAACATCCCTGGGAACCAGTGCTGGACATGGCTTCTCTGACGCTTGGTCCCTGCCACCACCACCCCTGCTCCCCAACAGTTTGGAGGCCAGATCTGAGAGGGAGGGGGGAGAAACAGAGGTGGGAGTGGGGGTGGCGTCCCCTTCTGCCCACCTCCAGTGACAAGACTGCCTGGGGGGGGCGGGACTCAGGCGTTTGTTTCCAGGGTTCTGAACGAGAGGGCTTCCCGGCGCCCGTGGTCATCTTACCTTTCATGAAACACGGAGACCTTCACAGTTTCCTTCTCTATTCCCGGCTCGGGGACCAGCCAGTGGTGAGGGCATTTTATTATCTGGACCACAAGTGTTAACTGAGCACCTACTAGGTACCCGGTAATCTTTCTTTCTTATTTGAAAAAATGGATGTCTATTCTGCGTACGCTAAAATGTGCACATTTGTTGTATGCAGTTCAGTGAATGTTTTCTTGAGTATAGACCCATGGAAGGGCTTCCCAGGTGGTTCAGTGGTAAAGAATCTGCCTGCCAGTGCAGGAGACGTGGGTTCCATCCCTGGGTTGGGAAGATTCCCTGGAGAAGAAAATGGCAACCCACTCCAGTATTCTTGCCTGTGCAATCTATGGCCAGAGGAGCCTGGTGGGCTACAGTCTATGGGGTCGCAAAGAGTCAGACATGACTGAGCGACTAAGTACCGATGCACGCATTAGGTACCTAGCACTGCTTAGCCACTAGGAAGGTGATGGAGACCAAGAGCTTGTTTTTGTGGAGGAGCTGTCTGCCAGAGGTGGGGGGACCAGGCAATAAACAAGTTAACAAATGAATAAGCACGATAATTTTTAAGTGCCAGAAAGGAAATAGAGCAAGATGAGTGACAGGGAGGCCAGGCAGTTCATTTGAGTGAACAGGGCCGGTCTTATGGAGGAGATTGAAGGAGAAGCTAACTGGTGGGAAGTGGGTGATCTGGGAGGAAGTGGTCCCAGCAGAGGGCACAGAATGTGCAAAGGCTCAGAGGTGAGAACAAGCATGGCTTGTTGAAAGACCAGAAAGGGGGTTCCCTGCTGGAGCGTATGTCAAGGGCAAGCACAATGGGAGATCAAGACAGGAGAGGAAGGTAGGAGGGGATGACAAAGCGCTGATATAGAAAGGGGTGGAGTTTAAGTCTCAGAGGCATGGGAAAGCATCACAGGGCAGAGCTAGTAGGGCGGAGGGATGGATTTCTGGGACTCCGCTGATCTCTGCCCCGTCGTGTCCTGCCCGCCCCGCCCAGTTCCTGCCCACCCAGATGCTGGTGAAGTTCATGGCAGATATTGCAAGTGGCATGGAGTATCTGAGTACCAAGAGATTCATACACCGGGACCTGGCTGCCAGGAACTGCATGTGAGTGCTCAGCCTTCCAGGAATCCCCCTTCTTCAGCGACCTACCTGCATCCCCACCCTCCTTCCCAGGATGGAAGTAGGTGCCCCGCCCCCAACACACACACACACACCCTTCAGGCAAGTCAGAGCTCAGGAGTGGAAGAGAGAGATGAGCAGGGAGGTTGGGGCCAGCTTTCTGAACTGAGATCCCGCACGTGCTGGAATGTGCAGAGAAAAGGAGAGGGGGCAGGCTCAGTGGGTAGCAGGATGTGAGCAAAAGGGCAGAGGAAACCCAAGAGGGTGGTGACATTTAAGCTTCATCTTTGTCGCTTTCCAAGCTGAGTGTCTTGCCTGAGGGTACACTTGGGCAGTGGCCACACTGGATAAAGAGACCACACCCCCTGCTAAGTTGTTGCTGCTCAGTCGCTCACTCAGGCTTGTCCCACTCTTTGAAACCCCGTGGACTGCAGCACGCCAGGCTTCCCTGTCCTTCACTATCTCCCAGAGTTTGTTTGAACTCGTGTCCTTTGAGTCGGTGATACCATCCAGCCATCTCATCCTCTGTCGCCTCCTTCTCCTCTTGCTTTCAATCTTTCCCAGCATCAGAGTCTTCCAATGAGTCAGCTCTTCGCATCAGGTGACCAAAGTATTGGAGTTTCAGCTTTAGCATCATTCCTCCCAATGAATATTCAGTGTTGATTTCCTTTCCAAGGGACAAGCAAAAACTTGCCCAGAACCTGGTCTAAGGGCTATGTGTGTGTGTGTGTGTGTGTATGACATACAAGTTTAGAATATTAGTCTTAGAATATTATAATGATGGACTCAGAAATTGGAGCTGGAGAGGACTTTCCTGGTGGTCCAGTGGCTAGGACTTCACACTCCCAATGCAGGGGGCCTGGGCTTGACCCACTAAGAGTTCACATGCCCCAACTAAAAGATCCTGCATGCCACAACTGAGACCTAGCACTACCAAAGAATAAGTATTTTTAAAAATATTAAAAAAGAAGTTGGAGTTGGAGAATCAGAGAATCTTCAGTAAGACATGCAAATGTTCACAAATGGTTTTGATTACCTTCCATGGAATGCACATGTCAGTTTGAGGAGAATTGCCTTTTATACATTTGGGGTCTTCTCATCCATGATTATGGCATAGCTTTCCAATTTATTTAGGTATTATCCAGCTTCTTTCAGCAAAACTGCATAATTTCTTTTTTTTCCTGCCCCACTACACTGCATGCAGGATACTGGTTCCCCAACCAGGGATTGCACCAGTGCCCCCTGAAGCAGACCTGCAGAGTCTTAACGACTGGACCAGGGAATACCCCACTCCCAATTTTTATTTTGAAAAAATTCCAAATCTACAGAAAAGTTGAAAACATTGTGCCGTGAACACCCATATCTCCTCCTTGTTGAGATTTTGCCACGTTTTTCCTCTCTTCTCCGTCTCTCCCTCCCCTCAACCATTTGAAAGTGAGTTGCCAAGATGGTGGCATTCCACCCCTAAATCTTCAAGAGGTGTCTCCTAGAATAAGGACTTAAGTCTAAACAATCACAATTCTGTTTTCAGACCTAAGATTAACAATAATTCCGTAACACAGTCTCCTATCCAATCCATATTCAAATTTTACATATATAAAGTGCAAAAACAAACACAAGTAATCCACACTGTTAGAAGTGAAGATCTTAGTCACCCTACAAAGGGTAATTATACCCTAGGAAGGAAGGTCTGGTAATCTTTCTTTCTTGTTAAAAAAAATTGATGTTTATTCTACATACACTAAAATATACACATTTTATGCATGCAGTTCAATGAATGTCTACATATTTATAGACACATGGAAGGGCTTCCCAAGTGACCCAGTGGTAAAGAATCTACCTGCCAATGCAGGAAACTCAGGTTTGATCCCCGGGTTGGAAAGATCCCCTGGAGGAGGAAATAGCAACCCAGGATTCTTGCCTGGGAAATCCCATGGACAGAGGAGCCTGGTGGGCTACAGTCTATGGGGTTGCAAAGAGTTGGACACAACTGCATGAGCATGCACACAGACCCATGGAAACCACCACCACTAAATCAAGATAAAGAACATTACTTGGCCCTTCGCAGACTGTCTCCTGCCCTTCCCAGCCACTGCCCTCAAGGGATAACAACTATTCTGTACTTCTGTCACCTGTTCTTAAATGTCATGTAAATGGAATTGCAATTTTGACTCCTCTGCGTCTGGCGTCTCTTGCTCAGCATGAAGTTTTTGAGATCAGTCCATGTTCTTGTACGTATCTGTAGTTCTTGTTCTTTGCTGTATGGTATTCCATCGCACAGCTTCCCCATGATATCCTCTTTCTTAATCTGGGTTCTAGTTACACAGGTGTGTTTGTGAAAATCCAGTGAGCTCTCCACTTAAGATTTGTGCATGTTTTTGTATATGTACAGTATACATCAAAAAAAATTTTTTAAACGGACTCCCCTGGTGGTGCAGTAGCTAAGACTCCATTCTCTCAAAACAGGGGCACTGGGTTTGATCCCTGGTCAGGGAACTAGATCCTGCATGCCGCAGTGAAGATCTTGATTGCAGCAACTAGGGCCCAGTGCAGTCAAATAACTATTTATAAAATTTTTTTAAATATCAGAGAATCCAACCCAAGGAGCCTGGGAAGGACTTTAGAATCTGGCAAAAAGCCAGAGCTGGGAAGGCCCCCTAGCAGCCCTTTGCAGACCCACCTTTCACAGAGGGTATAAGAAGTAACAGAGTTCCCTCCCAGGTTTGGGGGCTGACCAATCCCCACCCCGAAGCAGGACAGCCAGGGCAGGAGACAGAGACACGTCTGAGAGTGAGGGCAGGCTTCCTGGTGGAGGGGGCAATGCTGTGACCCCATCCCTCTCCCCCAATCTGGGCAGGCTGAACGAGAACATGTCGGTGTGTGTGGCTGACTTTGGGCTCTCCAAGAAGATCTACAACGGGGACTACTACCGTCAGGGACGCATCGCCAAGATGCCGGTCAAGTGGATCGCCATTGAGAGCCTGGCGGACCGTGTCTATACCAGCAAGAGCGATGTGGTACGTGTGTCCCAGCAGGAGTAGGGGGAGGGCGTGGCCTGATCATCCCACACCAACCCAGGCTCCTGGGGACATGAGGGCTTCCCTGAGCAGGGGCCTGTCCACATGGACCGTGTGTGGTGGGCGTCTGTGAACAGTGGTGTGGACATGCTGGGGGGGATGTGTGCACATGGCTATGTGTGCATGGTGACAGGTTGCTACATGGACTGTGCAGACAGCTTAGGTTGGGAGAGGCAGTGGCAAGCGTTTGCACGTGTATAGCTAGGGTGTGGAGGGTGACCCTAGACCACGTGTTCATGGAGTGTGTAAGTGTGTGCACGGGTGAGCAGGTCTAGGTGTGCACACGAATTGCCTCCATAAGTGTGTACCTGCCCTAGAGTGTTTCTGTGACTAGCTCTGATGCACCCACAAAGACATCTGTGTACATGTAAGTGTGGGTGTATCTGTGTGTTGGGTGAGGGCGTCTTTGTGCAGGAGAGACCCTCTAATTTTCTCCCTTCTGTCCCCTGACAGTGGTCCTTTGGGGTGACGATGTGGGAGATTGCCACGCGAGGGCAAACCCCATATCCGGGAGTGGAGAACAGCGAGATTTATGACTACCTGTGCCAGGGAAACCGCCTGAAGCAGCCTGTGGACTGTCTGGATGGACTGTGAGGACCCTCAGGATGCCCCTCCCCTACCTCATGGGATTCCATCCCTAAACTCTGAGCACCCCACATGGCCCTGACATATCTAAGACCCTCTAAAACCTGCACAGGGACTTCCCTGGTGGTCCAGTGGTTGGGACTCAGCTTCCCCCCTGCAAGGGGCACAGGTTTGATCCCATGGTCTGGGAACTAGGATCCCACGTGCCACCTGGCACAGCACCTGCACAGAATCCCTCAGACTGTTGAGGAACCTATCTGCCCCTCACCCATGCTCCACTATCAGCTCGAGAGGTGTGCTAAGTCGCTTCAGTTGTGTCCGATGCTTGGTGACCCCATGGACTGTAACCCGCCAGGCTCCTCTGTCCATGGGATTCTCCAGGCATGAGTGGATTGCCATGTCTTCCTCCAGGGGATCTTTCCAACCCACCCAGGGATCAAACCCGCATCTCTTACTATATCTTGTGTTGGCAGGTGGGTTCTTTACCACTCATGCCACATGGGAAGCCCAAGAGGTATGAATGAACAAAAGGTGCCCTTTCTTCCTTAGCTCTGTGCCAAATTCAGGCTGGATCAGTCTCCTGCCAGGTATCTGTGGGCTGTAGGTCTCATTCCCAAAGAATTCTAATTCCATCCAGACTCCTGAGCACGCATGCTTCCCCTATGTGCTCTTCAACACCCAGAACCCTCTTCCAAACCCTTATAATGAACTTCTCCAAACTCTCAGGGCTCCCCTGAGATGTTCTCAGAATCCTTTAGGATGGTGCTTATCACACTTTGCCATCCCATGAAATACATAGAGAAGAGAACTTGGGGGATAAAGAGAAGATGTTGCTTGGGTCAGGAAGGGACAGCTTGGGGCTTCAGATTCCCCAAGTCCTCCTTGGGTGTCCCAAGAGCGGAGGGGAGTAAGAAGAGTGAAAATTTCCATAGCACTTACTAAAAGGCATGGTTTCAGGTGCTTTGCATGAAATTAAGCCATTTGAATGTGGAATGAAGCAGGGCAAAGGCTAATAGAGTTTAGCCAAGAAAATGCACTGGTCATAGCAAACACCCTCTTCCAACAACACAAGAGAAGACTCTACACATGGACATCACCAGATGGTCAACACTGAAATCACATTGATTATATTCTATGCAGCCAAAGATGGAGAAGCTCTATACAGTCAACAAAAACAAAACCAGGAGCTGACTGTGGCTCAGATCATGAACTCCTTATTACCAAATTCAGACTTAACTTGAAAAAAGTAGGGAGAACCGCTAGACC